>JAQZBX010000440.1:0-111364 GCA_029593785.1 Cabassous unicinctus | reverse complement strand
GCAAGACCTCACAGCAAGGGGGAGATAAGCAGACACAGAGAAGACACGCAGTGAATGGACACAGCAAGCACAAGCAGCAAGGGGGGGATAAATAAATAAAAATAAATAAATCTTTAAAAAAAAAAAATAAATAAAATAAAAAAATAAAACAAATACAAATAGCAAGCAAGCAAATAAACAGGAAAACCAAGTGGGGGGAGCTGATGTGGCTTAGTGGCTGAGTGCTGGTTTCCCACTCAGGATGTCCCGGGTTCAATCCCTGGTCCCCGTACCTCAAAAAATAAATAAATAAAAACAAAAATAACAACTTTACCAATTCCTTTTCTACTCTCAGTTCTAGTAGCCTAGAATCATTTAGCCTTGAGGACCCTGTGAAATTGTCTGGGATTGAGTCCCAGGCAACAAATCTCTAGTCTTGATTTATCTGACTCCCTACAAATTCAAAACCGTAAGTATAGGCATCTGTCCTTCAGTCACAGGTAGAATCGGGGTGACACCCATGAGCCCCACGTCAGTCATGGTGCAGAATGTGTGCTGGGTCTCAAGTAATGGGTAATGATGCTGTAACAACAGTTACACAGTCAGTACCAAAGACACTGGACTGAGGGTATTTTGTGAAGCTTTACAGACTACACTTATTTCTGCATCTATAGTTTGAACCATCAAACACATTGCTGCTTTTATAAAATAATGAGCAGTGGCAAAGCTTATGCCTGAGCACACATTAAATGCAGGAGCCTAATGCATTTGGCTGTCCGTTTAACGCTTTCTCATTTTAAACTCTCTGATACTTTGTTTATTCAAATCGGAAAAATACTTGAACACCAGTGGACATGAGGGCACTTGACCTGTCCCAGAGGCCAAGTCTGAGCAACCCTTCACCTGCTTGGCCCTTGAGCTATAACCCTCCAACTGGGACATTTTCAATTAAAGAAAGAAAAGGAGTTTTTATTTTCTTTAGATTCAAAATATGTTTACCTCAACCCGATTTCAGACAGGTAGATAGAATCATCACCCTTAAATCCTCGAGGAATTGCCTATGAGCAAATAAATCCATAAAGCAGGTGACCCCATAGACAGTGTGACGACATTCTCTAACCTTTCACCAGCGATTTGGGCTCAGCCAGCCTGGGGTGCTCCTCCTGGCTCTGACACTTACTATTGGCTTTGTTTGTTTAATTAAACCTTATCTTACCTGTAAAGTGGGAATAATAAAAGCTACCTCGAGGGTTGTTGTGAGAATTAAGAGATAGTTTATGTTAAGCAATTAGCCCAATGCTTGGAGGATAGTAAGCATTAAATTCAATTTTATCTTGAAGATCTGTCTTCAAAATTGCATTTTAAAGAATGCAAATGTCTTTGAGAGCCTTGACACCTTAACTCATTATCTGCTAACACTAATCACCAGTCCACTGGGATTCCTTGACATGGAGCTGACAAAAAGCCAAGTACAAGATGAGTGGAACTTGGAAATGTGAACCTGAGAGTTTGAAGTGGGAATGGGACCAAGAATAGAAGTGCAGACCCCGGCAGTGAAGTGAAAGGGCAGAAAGTATCACTGCTATCTTCAGGGGACCTCTTCATCCTCAGATAACTGGTGTCAGAATTCATTCCCTTAAAGCAAATGCACGTACGATAGGAGCCAACTTTGCACAAAGGTTAAAGTAAAATATTTTGGTTTATATTTTATCTTGAAAAATGAAATTTTATGTTACAAACTTTAAATTTCATAATTTAAAATTTATGCAACTACAGCTATGAAAAAAGAATGACTCAAGAAATTTCAGCATCCTTTTCCGAGTAAATAGTAAAATAATATGACACCCTATCCTTCATGTTTAACTTCTGTGCCAAGATCACAATTCCTTTTCTACTCTCATAATTGTCCCCAAAATATTTGAAGAATTCCACAACTTTCCCAAGACCTGTCCATTATTTGAATTCAAACCACTACATGTTGAACCATGTAATGTCATCGGGGTCTCGCAGCATTTCTTGTAACTCAATCAGATCCTCATTTGTTAGCACCCTTGCTCTAATGAGTGAAGCCATTCTCTGAATTGCCTTTATTATCTTCATGAAATCCACAATTTTTGCAAGAGTTGCTGTTTTACTTTGCAGAACACTGGAGTTGTAATCTTGTGTGTTGTAAATAACTGGTCCCAAAGTGGTACGCAGGGAAGACAAAAGTAGATTCTAGCTCAAGAAGGATACGTATTTGGGTTGGGACTAGTTTTGAAAGTAATCAGGTAATTTGTCACTATTATCATGAGACTGTGATTTTTATTTCAAAAAAATTTTGTAATCAGGAGGACTTGTGTATATTTCAATAATTAGACTTCTAACTTTAAGTTTTACCTGGAGTCAGCCATCTCATCAGGATAAAGAGAAGGAAAGGAAATTGTTACTTAACATTTCCATTTATTAACTCATTTCATCTTTATCCCTGCTTTATAAACTTATTGTTATCGCCATTTTATAAATGGGATATTGAAACTCAAAGAGTGACTTTTCTAAAGTCAACAGCTAATAAACAGATTGAAGCCAATGTGATTCTAAGTCCTATGTCCTTTGAATTTATCATATGGTCTTTCCACCACATTATTCTGAAATTTTGTTGAAAATTCCTATTTTGTCTATGTATGTGACTGGTCATTCTGTTTGTTATACCAGTTCCAATAAGTATTTTACCAATTATTTTGATTGATTTACCAAATTGTCAGCTGAATTTACATTCTGCACTGCAAAGTCAAGTATGTAAACATATATGAATATATACATGTAGAAATGTTAATATTTTTGCCAGGTAGAAAGTAATGTAGTGCTCAAGTATCTATTTCAGCAATTATTTAGAAGCCAGATAGGCTAGCAGAGAATACAAGCATAATGAAATAATGTGAAAAAAAGAATGATTATTATTTTTTATTATGCATGTCTTCCTATATGAGTAAAAAATAATGCAAATTTAATATTCTCAATTTAGCCAGAAAAAGATTGTTTCAACCCAAACTGTGCTGTCTAGAGAAGCATTTGTACCATGAACTTTTATTGGTTGCTTGTAAATTTCTGAAGTTAGTTCTTATCAACAGGTACATTCTGACTCTCTAAAATCTTCACTAATCGGTTTAAAAATATATGTCTTTATTCTTTTCTTGCCCGGGCTGCTCTTTGTTGTACTGTGTTCTCTAGATGTCACTGGAAAGAAAATTCAATGTGCTTGGGAGGCTTTGGTTTTTTAACTATAGCTGACAAATTTTTTGCACAGAAAGCTAAATATCACAAAGCAAACACTTCAACCTGGAACTTGTTTTAGAATATTTAGACACAGCAGAAGGAAGAGATTTACAACATTGCAACGACCCCCTTTTTTTTTACCTTTTATATTGGTTAGGGATTTCTACGTAGAACAGCTCTGGTTTATTTAGTTATTTAGTACTATTTAATAAGATGTGACTGTATAATCCTAGCTCCTTTAAAATAGTCTACTTTTTCCTCTTTTTGTGATACCCAATGCAGAAGAATGTGGGAAATAGTGGCTCAGGGACGCAAGCTGCTCACTCCTCTGGTTGTTGGCTCACACCTGGGAAAACTGATGTTTTCATGGTGTGTTGATATGAATCCCAAATTTCATCTGGTTTGAGCAAGGTGGTCAAACAACCAGCCTAATTAGTGTGGCAGAGTGCAGCCAAGTTAAATAGAATTAATGAGCTTATAAATGTAAAGGCTTCACATATTCTGAAGAAAACACACCATTCCTCTTCTCCTATATCCTATGATGTGCTAAAGAACTAATATACCCATGACTCTGGCCCAGTAAGGAAAGCTGGTAAAAGAAAGGTCCTGGTTTGAAATGGAGATGGATGAGCCAGACAAAGAGAGTCCATAAGGTCAGAGTCCAGTGCTTTTCTTTCTTCTCTGAAAACTCTTTCTGCTTTTGCCCATAATGCATTTGGCCTATTCATCTAAGCATAATTTCTTCAAAGTTAAATTCCTCTCAATCAGGGGTCAGCCAACTTTTTCTGTAAAGACCCCACTAGCCAATATGTTAGGTTTTGTGGACCATGTAATCTGTCACAACTACCTAACTCTACAGTGGTAATGGGAAAATGACCATAGACAAAATGGAAATGAATGACGGCAGCTGTGTTGAAATAAAACTTTATTTATGGACACAGACATTTGACTTGACTTTAGTTTTCATGTGTCAAGAGATATTATTCATCTTTTGAATTTTCTTCAATCATTTGAAAATGTAAAATCCATTCTGAGCTCACAGGCCATACAGAAGCAGGCTGTGAATGAGATTTGGTCCACGGGCTTTAGGTTGCTCCCCTCTGATGTAGACCAGTATTCCCTTCCTAGAGCTATCTTTTTAAGAGGCTATCTTGATAAGGACATTTCCCTCTAATTCTTGATGACTCTTCCCACTTCTTAAAATATCTATGTGCAGGAAATAAAAATACATTATCTAGGACTTTTTGGTTGTATATGATGGAAACCCAACTCAAAACAGCTTGCACTTAAACCAAACAGGAAATGGACTGGCTCCATGCCTGGGAAGTTATAGAAATTGAAAGGATTCAATCAAGGGTCCCTTCATCTTAGCTCTGTTTTTCTCTGTGTGTTGGATGTATTTTCTCACTACAGACATTCTTCTTGTACTGCGTAGGGCTGGAGGGGAGGAGCTGGGGAAGAAGGAAAGAGGCTTTTTACCATCCCATCTGGCAACTCCAGAAAAAAATAATTTCTCTCCCCCAAAGTCCATATACAAAATCCCCTAACAAATGACCCTAATTTTATTATGCTACTTAGATCACTGTATTTGTGCCACTTGTTACCGTAAGAGAGGGAAAAGAGGAAAAAGAAAAGCCTCCTATATTCTACTTTCATTTAATTTGAAAAATAAGGAAAGCAAGCTTGCATGTTGACATTTCTGATTGCCTGGCAGGGGCTCTGAGTACATGAGAGCCCTCAGGAAGGGGTGAAACTACAAACAGCAAACTGAAGGAACATGAATATAGTATTAAACAATAAAAATAAATTCAAAGAACAGGCTAGGAAGGGACAATGATCAATAAGACTCTCAGAAATGCACTTCAAGCAGCAGTGGAGGGAAAGAATTTGAATGGGAAGAGAATGGAAGTATTCTTTGCCATACCTGGCACAATGCCAGTCACACAGTAGGCCCCTGTAGTAGTCAGGGTTCTCTAGGGAAACAGCAGCAACAGGAGATATCTGTAAATATTATGAGATTTTATAAAAATTGTCTCACGTGACTGTGGGGATGCACAAGTCCAAATTCTGTAGAGCAGGCTGCAATCCAGGGACTCCAATGAAGGTTTTCAATGAGTTCCCCAGGAGAAGCTGGCTGGCTGAAGCCAGCTGACTGCCGAAATAATCACTTCTCCTTTTAAAGCCTTCAAATAATTGGATGAGACATCTCTCATTGCTAAAGGCAGTCTCCTCAGCTGATTGTACATGTAACCAGCCATAGATAAACTAACTGATGATTTAAGTCCACAAAATGTCCTCACAGTGAAAATCGGGTCTGTGCTTGCTTGACCAGACAACTGGACACCATAACCTGTTCAAGCTGACACATGAACCTAACCATCGCAGCCCCCATCACTGAACAGATACATGTATGTCTGTTGAAGGCATCACCAAGAGATCCTGTCTCACCAAGTGGCAGCTGTGGGCCATCAGGCACATGGCAGCAGCATCTAAAGCTGCTTTCTCTCTGAGCTCAGCTGTGGGCAATCGGGCACATGGCTGTCTCTCTCCTCTTCTCCAGGCCTTGCCTCTTTGAGCCTCTCTGGGCCCTTCTTTCTCTGCCTCTGTGCTCCACTGATACCAGCCTCCAACCTCCAGGCTCTCTCGGCTTCTGAGTTCTTCTCTACCTATGCAGTTTTTTTCTGCATTTCTGTGACCTTTTAGTCCTTCATTTCTAAAGGACTCCAGTAAGAGGATTAAGACCTACCCTGAGTCCCACAGTCTAATGAAAGGCCCTTAACTGAAGTGATCTAACCTAAAGTGATCTAATCAAAAGTTCCCATCTACAATGGGTTTTCAGGAACAGGAATGGGTTCACTCTAAGACCAGGAATTTCTGGGGTCCACAAAAGAGTCAAACCTGCGCATCATAAAGGAATTACAGCATCTCACTCTCTGGGGTAAGAAAGGTCTAACTCTGCTCCTTACCAGTAGGTGGTCCTTGGATAAATAGCATGGACTCTATTTACCTTAATTCCTCATTTTCACAATTCCACATCTACATAGTAGATGAAAACATTTAATGAGATAATATATATAATGTGCTTAATAAAGTTCATTCTGTATTGTTAATACTCAAGGATTTAATGATTATAATGCTGGTACTACTTCACTATATCTTCTTACAAGCAACTAAGAAAGGGTCCAGTATTCCCCCGCCACCAGCATTCCTAGTTGCCTTTCTTGTCTAACTCCTGTTGCATACTCCACTGCATGACCGTCGTTTTTGGCATCTTACCTTTTCTACTTGATGTTGGCTATTGCTGAGGAAGTCTATGCATCTCTGTATCTTTTATATGTCTTCTAACATAGCCTTGGACATATCAGACACTCAAATACTGCTAATAGTAAATCGACTAATATGGCTGGTCCAACAATCCCATTTTTAAATAACTCATTCTAGGTTTTTCAGAAGAAAACACTATCATTCATTATTCTGAAGAAAATAAACGTATCAATATTTAATCACACAAGATAAAATTTACTACAGAGGTAGAAATAAATAGGAGATTTTATCTTCATTTCAGAATACCAATTAATGCTCTCAACTCAACAATTAATGTTTGATGTTCTCTTTTATTTTGTTGCATATGAAATATAGATTATTTTTAATTAGTTTTATGAAGGGATAATTAACATTTAATAAAGATTATCAATTTTTTAAGTGTAGGATTGAATGAGTTTGAGAAAAGAAAGTTATAACCATATAACCATCATAATTTTGATATAGAACATTTCCATCACCACAATAAAGTTCCCCAATGCCCCTTACTAGCCAATTTCCTCCCCCAAATCTCATCCCTGGCATCACTGATCTAGTTTCTGTCCTTAAATTTTATCTTCTCTAGAAATTCTTTCAAAGGAAATCATACAGCATGTCATCTTTGAGTCTGGTTTCTTTTTCACTTAGCATAAAGTTTTGACATTCATCCATGTTGATGAGTCATTAGTTAGTTCTTTTTCATTGCTGAATGCTATTGCCTCATCCCAATGTAACAAAGTTAGTTTATCCATTCACCAGCTGATGGACATTTGGACTGTTTCAAATTTTAGGTCATTATGAATAAAGTGTGTTGTTTTAGTTTCCTTGGCTGCTCAAGCAAATCCGGAAATGAGTCCAGTTAAACAATGGGAATTTATTTGCTCCCAGTTTTGAGGTTAGGAAAAAGTCCAAATCAAGGTGACGCTTTCTTCCAGAGACTTGGCATCCAGGCCTGGCTGCTGGCGATCCTTGGTCCTTAGCGTGTCACATGGCAAGGCACATGAGGGTGTCTCTTGGTCTGTCCTCTTCCAGGTCTGGTTGGTGTTCAACATCTAGCTGTTCTTTCTGTGGCTTTCTTTCTGTGTGTGAACTTTACTCGGCTGATAAAGGACCCCAGCACTAGGATTAAGACTCATCCTAATTGGGCTGGACCACGCCTTAACTGAAGTAACCTCATCAAAAAGTTCTACAATGGGTTCACACCCACAGGAATGGATTAAGTTTAAGAGCATGTTTTTCTGGGGTGCATACAGTTCTGAACCAGCACAAATGCTATGAACATTCAAGTATTAATCTTTGAGTGAAGAAGTATAAGCCTTTGTCTGATTTTTAATTTTCATAAAACAGAAATGTATATAACTTTCCTTTTCTCCATGAATGAACTTGCTTTCAACATTTAGGTCTGTAGAGGTGTGTGAAAATCTTGCCTCTACTCCCTTGCTATCATTCTGTGCTTGAGAATTTATATGTTATTTTAGTGCCAGTTTCTATCATTTGTTTCCTTTTCAATAAGATTTGCATTTTCTTCTCTGTAAATATAAGGTCTTTATAACAAACATATTGTTTTCCCTTTTATAGTTGAGATTCCTTCAATTTCTTAAAAAAAGAGAAATAGAGAAGGACTAATGCTGGTGCCAAACAAACTGCAATGGTCATTTTTCTCTTTTTTCTTTCTTTTTTTTTATTTGAATAGTCTATTTTTTAACCTAGAGAGTTTAGCTATATCTATGAAGACTCTGGGCATAATCATTTGATGTTTTAACCAGCTATACATCTTAATGGATTCATCTTTGAGTTTAAACATCAGTGCCAATTGATAAAAATTCCAATTTATATTAGAGGACATTGCACACATGACATAAGCAATTAAGATACAATTGTTATCGTTGCCTCACATAAACATTACCTAAATTATTAAAACCACTTTTTCTCCTACCTCCATTCCTTTCAAAGGAGAAATAATTATTATCTTATATAGACATTGGTTCAAACAGAATTGACAATAATCCATGATGAAATTGGAAAATAAACTAGAATATTAGGATTACTAATCCTGAAAAATACAGAAGTTTATGGTGGAAAAGCACCAAGATCAAGAAGGAGGAAAATACATCTCCAACCCATATTTATCCTTACATATATGTATATTCATGTCTGTATCTGTAACTTTCCATTTCTTATAAAAGATATAAAGCAACTAATAAATCAATCACAGCCAAATAGTCGTCAGATTCTATAAAAAATATGACCGGAATTAGTGAGTAGAATTGAGCCTTTCTCAATGTTGCACAAGAGAAGTAAGCACTAAAGAAAATGATTTGAGTGGCTCTTTTCTCAGTTGTCCAAAGTGTCATTCCAAAGGCATGGAACAGAAGTTAATTATATAAAATGCATGCATTAGGGATTAGATTTTTTCCATTAGCAATATATTGGAAAAATCATTCTGAGTCAAAAGTTATTAGTCTCCACTTTTATTTTAATGGCTGTGCAGTATTCCAGAAAAAATATATATATATATTTAACTCTATCCTGATGTTAGATATTTCAGTTATTTATTTATTTATTTTTACTGGGAGGTCCTGGGGATCGAACCCAGGTCCCCCCATATGGGAGACGGATGCCCAACTGAGCCACATCCATCCCCCTTCAGTTATTTTTAATGCTTATTATTTTGTAAACAATTTTGCAATAAACATCAATTGTTTTAGATATCTTCATGCATTCTTAATTATTTCTTAAGAAGAATAATTAGAAGTTCCTGGAGGTGGAATTTCTGGGTCCAAGAATCAGTATTTAAGATGTTCATAAGTATTGTCAAATGTCCTCCAAAAAGAGTGCAACAGTGTGAGCTGGTCTCACCTGGGCATTTGTGCTTTAGCTGTGAAGCCTACTTACATTTCTTCTTACTCCCTTGTGCTCTGTTCATCATCACCCTTTGACAAACCTCTGAACTTGAAGTTGTTGGACTTCAAGTTCGTCTCCTGTAGAGCAGGGTGTGTGTGGAGCAGAGAGAACAGTTGCATTGCCTGGCCCCTCCTTCATGCTGCCTGCCTGGAATCCAGCTCTTAGGCTTTTGTAAGGGGCATTCTTTGCCTTGCTCTCACCTGGGTTCTGCCTCCCCTCCTTTAGTTCCTATTCCTTCATCATATCTATTTCAAGAAAGACACTTTGCAAAGTAGAAGAGCTCCGACTTCACAGCTTTCAGTCTCTTCAGTGTTCAGAAGGCACAGTCATTATTTTTACCTCCTGCTGAAGACATGCAGAAGAAAAAGATCTTTACCAAAGGATGATAAATAGCAGGGTTGCAAACAGAAACGTCTGCCTGCCCACTGGCTGATACAATTAGAATGTTGCCTAAGCAAGCGTCAGTACGTTTTCTTTCAGGTGTTTCAATTTAGTAATGTTCTAAGACCACGTAGAGTTTTCTCTTTTTTTCTTCTTCAGAGCATTATAGGAACTAGGCAAACATTAGCCAATTAATCATCCAAATGGCCTCACCTTTTTCTTTTCCTTTTGTCAAAGGGACACTTCACTGCCTGCTGTTAAGTGCTTAGCATTTCTGGACCAGCTGAGAAGGCATCCAGATCCCACAACAGTGAAAGGGTTCTATGTGACCCTTATTAAAAAGTCCAAACAATGTCAAATATTATAGCTTTAGTTCTGTCTAGACGGCTGGTCTGTTAACATCCTAGCAAGCGACAGGGCACATGTAGGATGACTGTCCCTGAGTATCAAGCAGCCCAATTTGACTAAGAATATGAAGACAATAAATTTTCAGGCGCCACTGTTACTGTTTGTCTCATCGTATAAATATGTGAAACAGCCCTGGGTAGGTTGGGAAGCCATTGCCTTAAATGTGGGGTTTTCCTTCAGTCTTAAGCACAGGCAAGGCATGGGTATGCCATAGAATCCTATTCTTTCATCAACTAACAACTGTTTCTAGAATCCTTCCCACATGAGAGGCACTGAGATAACCAAGGTAATCAAGTTAATTTTCAACAGAACATATACAACAGTTCTTTTAGTAGTACAGTCTTGCTCTTAGCATTTTACTTTGCAGACGAGAACACTGATGGGAGATTGGAAAAAGAAGATTCTTTAGTTAATTAAATTGTCTTTCTAAATTTATTTGTGTGTTTAAGATAGCCCTTCAAGTGGGTCTTTTTTTAACACCTTATTAAGCAGAATTCCTTTAGACCCCTAAAAAATAATAAGCAGTGTGACTCTAATTAGAATATTTCCATGTTTGACAAGGAGCGCACAAGCCGGCTGCTGAGCGCTGCAGTCCCAGATTGCTCTGCAAAGCTGGTCTGGAGGTCAGTGATACAAATGCTCTCTTAGGCTGTTCTGATATATTGCAAAGAGGCATTAAGCTAACAAGCATCGAAAATGAGTGCCCTTAGACATGGTGGCTCATTCACTGGAACAGTTCTTTCCCTTGGGGAAAATGAAATTCTGGAGAGAGAGAGCTGGCTGACCTCGCCCAATTAACACTGTATGCGGTACAGACAGAACAGGCAGCAGTGACAGGGCTGTGATTTGGGGGAGCGTGTCCCCGGCTGCGGTCCAGGTTATGTCACCCGGGATCACTCTCGGTGCCATTTCAGTGGCTCCATATTGGACGTAAGGAAAAAACAGCTGGGAGAAAGATAAGTGAAAACTAGGCGCTTTTTAAAAAATTTTAGTATACTTGAGAACCTTGCTTTTCCCTTATGACATGAAGCTGTTTCTGAGCTTGTGCACAGTTGAGCTTGAAACTTGGCAAACAAGTCAGGAAGGTGGGAAAGTATTATTCTAATAGCAGCACTGCTTCTGTGAGAACTGACGCTCCTCAATGCTACAAAGCTTCTGTCTTACGTTCAACTTAGTGGATGTCTTTAATCCAGAGATTGAACCAGGCAGAAGTAAACCCTAGAAGGTTTAACCTACACTGAAAACATATACTGTTACGTTTTATAGCTTTCTTTGTTTTTAATAAAATAAAATTAAAACTTTCTAAAGCCTGTTAAAGACTTAGAGTCCTGCTTTCCATTTTTGGGTAGTGTTTTATCATGGAAATGGGCCATAAAGCCTTTAAGATTTCAAAAATAAACACCGTGTATTATTTTGTAAAAGGGGTCCTGCAAAAGAAATCAACCAAAGAATTCTGGTTTTTAGTGATTTAAAGGAGGAAAGAGTGGGGTTAGGGCTCTGCTTATAGTTTCCAAATCTGCAGGCACATAGACCAAGTGGCTCCCTGTATCAGGGAAGCCTTCACTGTTATTTCCTAGAATTCTGACTGCAAATCCACCCCTGCTATTTCCTCTCTGTGTTGTATAGGGAGAAACTACTTAATGTTACAGATCCTTAGTTTTAACTCCATAAAATTGAGAAAACCAGTCATATTATTACAAATAATAGAGGATGGGTAGCAAAATTCCTGGCACATAGTAAGTGCTTAAGGCATTGCAGGTACTATGTGACATGTAAGAGTTTTATTCCTTGGAGCAATAGGATTGTGTATCTCCTTGAGGAATCAAGGTAGAAGTAAGTAATAGCTGTGAATTATTTTAAGCCAAATCTGATGGGGAAAAATAGACTCTTAGTTCACTGCCAATTATGTTAAGATAGCCTTGCAATTTTTGTCCCCATGCATAGATTAGTTCTGTCTCAAAAAGTCTTTATCTAAAGATATTCTAAAACAAATACCATAATTCCGTTTAGCGAATGCTTGCTGGGTGCCAAGAATCAAGCTATGTACTTTACTTACGTCATCTCTATTTAATATTTACAAAATAGTACTAAGGAAAGAATATCTTCATTTTCAAAATAAGGCTAAAAGGAGGCAGGAACATTCAGTAACTTGTCTAAGGGTACACACAGATTAAGTGATGCAGGCCCAGTTTGAAGAATTAAAAACTAGAAAACTAACTGAAATAATGTAATGGTCTGCTTTGTATTTGAGTTAGTATCTGCTTAGTGCTGGTCTCTAGATTTTGCATTCTTATGATTTAGTACTCTTTGTAAACACTGAGCTTGGTGTAGCTTTACCCAGAGCAGATTATATTAGAATGAACTGCTCTACCCATCCAGTGTTTCTAGACTAGGGCCTATATTCTGAAAATATGCAAATACTATGGATGCTTTTACGTCATGTCTGTAAAATACCTTAACACAGTGATTTACTAATCTGAAAGTTTCCCAAACAATGTAAGAAACCAATTTCTTCTCTATTTAGCTCAGACCCCAAGTGCCTAAAATACTCATGCACATTGTTTCTTCCTATACTATGTCTACAATAAATTTGCATTTTGTTTCCATTACCTTGTATTAGTTTATATGGGCTCCGTTTTTAATGCAACCAAAAAATCTCTGGAAATACATATTTTGGTCTTTGAAAAATGTGATTTAAAAAGTAATCTCAAAATGATTGTGAAAAGAGAAGTAATTTAATGTATAATTTCATATTTCATTACTTTATTTACAAATCTGTATGATTGTGAGGTAAATTATTTATCCAGAATCAAGCTATTGGAAAGCTCAAATAGCTGAACTTTTTTCTACACCTTATACTCTATTATGTGAGAAAGAGAAAAATGACAATTAGAGAGTGCCTGTGTTGTGGCATTGTATCAATATATATCCAAACCAATCTTTGACAAAGTTTTTAATTACTTAATAATTAATAAGAATAAGATCTATAACACCATCAAAATATTAAGATATCTTTTGATTTGTTCAAGCAAAGTCAAATAATGTTCATTATAGCTTTCTCCTGTAAATATGAGTAGGCTCTAGTTCAATTTAATTCAGCAAACTATACTGTGTCTGCTGTGTATGTTGTGGAACTAAAATGCTGAAAGAGGTCTGCTGCCCTGACCTTAAAAATAAAATGAAAAGTGTAATTAAAGCAGCTAGCTCTCATCTATATATTTATCTAATTATTTTCGAAAATGAAAGGTAAAGAAATATAATGATCACCAAATAATCGAAACAGTTGGTTAAAAGGATTGTGAAAAGTAACATCTCTGAATTAATCAATATCAGCGATTCTCTACCAGGGGCGAGTTTCCTCCCAGGGGACATTTAGAAATGTCTGGAGATATTTTGGTTGTCACCACTGGGGAAGAGAGGAACGATGCCGCTGGCATCTGGCGGGTGGAGGCGAGGGATCTACTACACATCCCCCGTGCACAGGACGGCCCCCCCACAACGAGAATTATCCAGCCCAAAATGTCAATAATGCCGAGGTTGAGAAACCTCAATCTAGATGATCGGAAGCTTACTGCATTAGGATAATATACACATATATCAACAATAAACATATCATTTGTACTCTTTAGTTTTTGGAGCCTCTAAATATCAGTATTGCTGGAGTGTATTACACTCAGAAATGAAAATACTCAACTAATGAAAATCTATTTGACTAAAATAAAATTAGATGAGAAAAGCATGGGGGATGAGCAAAGAGGACTATGGTATTTCAGCGTTATTATTAAAATTTGAATGGCCCCAGATAGGCCAGCATCCTAGTGTTCTCATAAAGACACTGCTGCACCATCCAATCATAAAGCACTCACTGAGGCAAGTATTACAGCAATGTCGACAGTATTAACCTCTCCTTGGTCACTTTCTGCATATGCATTTTCATTTTTTCCCCCGATGCAATCACTGTTGGAAATTTTGGTGTAGGACAAATTTGGTGGCCACGTGTAGAGCACAGCTATCATGCTGTGTTTTAAAATTGTGGCAATCCTATGTGGAAGCTTCATTAGAGAGGTAATAAAATCAATGCTGTGTTGTTGCCACTCTACAGCAAAGATCTACCACTGGAAAGTACATGCTTTTTCCAAGTTAGATTAAAGCACCCATTTTGATAATATCTCTTTGTAATTAAAGTAAATGCTCAGGGTGAGCTAAAAGTAAGAATGCAAAAATGGTAGCTCTCTCTGCCTAGAGGAGCCCACATCTACACCTTAGATGTGTCATTCTGTTCTTCCCCCCATTTCTCAATAAACTCTGTTCCTTTCTCCCATTCCTCAAAAAAAAAAAAAAATGGTACAAGGCAGCAAAATTCCAAAATTTTACATTATAGCAAAAGAACTAATGGATTCCAAGCAAGGATGACATGGTTTTATTAGCAACTATTCACCTCAAAGTTTGAATCAGTATTCTAGAATTAAGTATAACTTAGACCTGTGCTTATAGGCTCCTTATTTATTATTTCAGACTCTCCTTTCTTTCTTTCTTCCACTTCAAACAACATTTGTGAAAGCAACTAATAATCATTGTTGCCTGCGTAAATCGTGTTTGCTTTATGCCATTCTAATTGACCTAAAGCCCCGTAAAACCCAGACACGTGGTGAAAATGTTGATATTTGTTCAAGTTTCATGTCTTTATTGTACTATGTCTACCTATATAACAGAGCACATACATTCCCAGGGGGTCTGGAAAAACTTCCATGTAAACCAGTTAAAGTATTTCATTTATTACTTCACAAAGAAGAAAAATTTACTCAACATTTCCAAAACGTTTGTCCTGACGTAGAGTAGGAAAGCTTTTCACCGTGTTCATTCTCTCTTATTCCTTCAACATCTATTTATCTGTGCCTCGCCCTTCTCACAGTGCTGAGGGCTCCGGTGGGGAACGAGACAGGAATGGCACCCCCGCGCCGGAGGCAGCCAGTGTGGAGTTTTTGTTTGTTTCAAGCATATGTATAGGAATATCGGTAGTGCTGTTTTAGGGCAGGTGGCCAGGGTAGGTAGAACTCCCAGAGGCGTTTTGAACCGACACCTGAAAAAAGTGAGGCAGTGAGCCATGCACGTGTGTGGAAGAAGACTGTTTCACGCTCAGGGAGAAACGAACGCATCCACCCTAAGGTGAAACCTAGTAACAGCAGGAAAGTCAGTGTGGCCGGGCTGAAGGAGCAAAGGCAGAAGTGGAATTGGAAGAGAAAGCTGAGACGGCACCCAGCAGGAAGAAATAGGATGAGGAGGAGGCCATCCGTGTAGCCAAGGAAGCGGCAGACCGCTCTGCATTCACCTCCTTCATCTTCAGAACCGGGTTTCTCAGCTGCTCCCTGAGCGCTGTGGTGAGTTGGAAACGGCCTCAGCCAGCTAGAGTAACGACACCCAGTGACATGCGGAGCAATGCAAGATATCCCAGCGATCCTTAGTAACAGATGGCATTCTTTGTAAAGTCCTAATAAGTTCATCCAAATCACATTATTTTTAAATGGGTGGCACATTTGTCCAATGAGCATGTGACACAGCCCCTAGTTTAGATGGCTGCGCAATCTGGTAGGGAAGGTATTGCATCCACAAAGGAAACAGAACAATGAGAGCGTGGTCAATGCTAATGCCAGAGGAGTGTGTTTGTGGATGATGAGAAGGGAAACCATGTCGTTTATTTATTAAACCGGAATATTTCTGAGAGTGAAAGGGCACCCTATTAATAATCTTGCTGGCAAAACTGGTGCAAATTCGCAATGTCCTAAGCATAACGGGACAGAAGGTATTAATATGAGCTACAGAATTTCAGAAAAGAAAGGTTAATTTTAAGTTAAAGAGGCTCCTGAAGCTGTCTTCCAGAAGACAAAACCTGTGCTTGGCGCTTGTCCAGGCGCACAGCTGGGCAGAAGGAAGGGGGAAAAGTGTTCTCATCGAAGTGAGTAACATTATAGGAGTCGGTAGTTTGGGAAATCACTCTATCAAGAATGCGTAGCATGTGGGTATATTACTGGTGTGCAGAGTCAAACACCTCTCGTGCATGAATGTATTTTTAAATAAGGCAATGTTTCACGGGGTTTTTCAGAGTGACCACTAAGTTGATCCTGCATAGAGGGCAAGCACAGCTAAAATAGTATGTGCTTATATATGAGTGCATACATACATATTTACCAGTATTTTAGATAATCTCATTTTTGAGTACTTGATATATTACTGTTATGTTAACATTTTGCCTGAAAATTCTCACACAATTCTATGAGATAGGTGTTTATGATCATTTTAAAGATAAGGAAATGGACGTGAAGAGGATAAGTAACTAGCTGAGACTGTAAAGCTGCTAGGTGATGGTGGAAAGATTCAAACACAAGTTTGCGTTGCTATAAACGTCATGTTTTTCCCACAGGGCCGCATTCCCTTACGCACACGCGTGTGCTCACTGAGTTGAGCCCTGTGAGTCTCAGTTCCTGCACTGGACGATGCAGAGGTCCCAGCTGGAATAAAGGGCTCTGAAGTTCAGGCTCAGCTTCATTTCACTCTATTATAGTATGATTCATGTTACTACCACTGATGTTTTAAGCTTTTCCTTCCTCTAAAAATAAGGATAAGTAACACACACACACAAAGAAAAAAGTAAAGACAGAAAAAAACTACAAAAAAAAACCCAAAAAACAACAACAACAACAAAAAAAAGAATAAGTAACGGAATTAAAAACATTGTCTTCCCAGTCTGTCCATTCTCTGATACGAAGTATCCTGATATCCTTGATTTCCATTTAAGCAATTTGTGTGTAGTCAGTTTCTTCGGATGATTCCTGTAAATCAGAATCCCTTATTTTCACCTTTAAAAGTCAGCACCTAAATTAGTAGTTCTTACGTAAATATATCCATTTACTGACTAGTTTGTATTCTTGAAATCTGCAGTAATTCTTACAGACATACAATCCTCTTCTTTCTAAAATTAGGACATTGTTTCGCCTTCCTATGTTCCAAGAAAATTGTAGTATTTTCATTTCTGCTATTATAGTTCCTAGAAGTCTTGTGACTCTGGAAATTATCGCTGAGTCAATCACCAGAATTACTCATTAACCAACAAACTTGGAGCAGAGACTTAGGGGAGAAAATTCCTCACAGAACCCACACTTGTGGAGAACACACAAAACCTGCCTGGGCAACCGATACTTAGCAAGAAATCTGAAACAAGTTTGGCTGTTAAGAAGTAAATCCCTCCTGTACCCTGGAGTTAGAGGTTAAGGCAGTATGGAAACTGACTGAGGGAAATCAGTTTAGGAAACTGTACTGAAAAACTTCCAGGCAAATAAATAAAAAGGGGGGGGGAATGGAAAATTATTGACTTGGGGTTCCATTCAAGCCTTTTATTTCCATAGCACATGCATGTAGCACATCTCTGATAGGGAAGGAATATTGGCTTCAAGATAATGGCAACTCAATTAATTTAAATATATCCATTGATTTCAAGGCATCCTTTTAAATATTTAATTGCTCAAACCTCCTATTAATACTTAATACTGGACTCTTTCACCAAAATATTTTTATAATTTGATAATTTTTTATTAACCACTTAAATACTAAGATACAAAAATAATTGTAAAACTTAAAACCCATCTGATTTTTAAAGAATTCCCTTGAAAATTAGAATAAATTATAAATAGTTCATATACCATTTTTGTTATAATTCATACGAACTTTTATGTTTTTTTCCAGGAAATCAACTAAAATGAGGTTTAGCCAAACATTAATGCTATTTGAAGATTTATTACAGTGACTACATATCAACAGAGATGAATATGTGCTTTATGATTGGGATTTTTTTTCCAAAGCAAGTGAGTCATCAAGACAAACCCCTAGAGCAGAAAATAAACCATTTCAATGCCTCTTGATAAATAGACAATTCCGCTATTTCTGCGTGGTGCATGGAAATGTGACAAATAAATTACCTTCATTAAAGATTTGCATGAGGAATTAATGAGCATTAGTTAAGCTGTGAAAGCCCAAAGAATATTTATGAAAAATTATATTGAGTTCAAGAAGTTGGGGCAGGGATTCTTGTCATAATAATTTATCTTACCTGAAGATTCTCAAACTGCACCTATATGATAAAAGTAACCCATAGGCAACCAAAGCACCACATTTAACACGTAAAATTTAGGCAAATTACAACTCTAGAGGATTTTGTCCTGTGTGACTCACCTATCTAAAAAGGGAATAATTTATAAAACTCATACTTTTTCTTTTAATATTTTTCCTGCAATAAATCTTAAAATTTACACCATAAAATTTGCATAACATGTACTTAAAGAGTTAAAGATATTGTAAAAAATCACATTGTCGATAAGAAATGTTGACTGTTTTGTATATTTACATTATGAATATTTATTGCTTTTAATTCAGAACTAAATTAAAATTTAATTATTTTATATACAAATATTCTATGGCTAAAAGTAATATTTTACTAAATAAAACAGGAAAATGTGAAAACTTAATTTTGCTAACCAAGCTTTCCATTTCCTCCCTTTGGTACATAACCCAGATTAACCCCTTCTATCCATCAAGCACTACCATCTTGTGGATTTCTGTTGATTCCAGAAAATTCTGGTTAATCTGGAAATTATTTCTGGGGCTTCTCGTGGTTGACTATTTGGGGAACTCTCTAAATCTTAATGTAAGAGGAGTTCAGGGATAAGGCTGCATGTCTGTAATCCTGCGGGACCACTGCTTTCAGTCCAGTTGAACTCCTGTATTCCGACACACATCCTTCTCGTTTCACATAAACTTCCCCTCAGCCCTTAGACAGCCACTTCCCCTGGAAGCTGGGCCCTGCCTCACTGCACCCAGCGCCCCCAGCCGGCAGCCATAGCCAGCTCATAAAAACGGCGGCGCCCTCTGCCTCTGCTATTTGTGCTCCAGACCCCACCAGGGGTCTCAGTGTTACGCTCATCTAAGGCAGGGTCCACATCCTTGCGTAGTTTTTTCTTTCCCTTACTCTATCCTGCTTCCCCTCTTCTGGGAACACTGCCTCAATAAGTCACTTTCGAAAGAATCATCTTCTCAGACTCTGCTTCCAGGAACCTGACCTAAAACAATAAATGTTCAGTTTTACTACGTCTATTATTACTAGTTACTATGGAGCTCTCCAATGTTCTGTTGTAATTCAAGAGTAAATTTTCAATGAGCTCAGTCTTATATAATGGATAGGCTACACAGACTTCCAGTAATTCCCCATGAATACCTTTTCTTTAAACAAAGCTCTTCATAATAATTTTGATCATCACATCAAGGCCATTATCTCTGGCTCGATTCTAGGACAGAAACGTTCTATTGTTAAGAGCTGAGATCTGTGGGCTCTAGAAGTGAACTGTGTGAAGCGAATGTGGATTCTTTCATGCAGAGTTCAGATCCTAAGTTGAACTTGGGCCACTCATATTGCACATTCTTGACTAAATACCATCCCCTGATTTGATGGAGCTTACGATTCAATAAAAACTTTAAAACCACTTAGCAAAGCAAGAAATTTAGGTTGCATTTTGAAAAGGGTTAGCAGTGACCTTTCTATTTAGACACAGGGCTCCTGGGATAAAAAGTCCTCCATAGTGTGAAGCCTTCCACAGAAAAAAATAAAAATAACTGTCACCCACCTGGTATAATCGCTTGAACTACAGAACTTGGAGTTCACCAGCTCAGAGCTGTTGGAGTTGTGGATCATGGGAGGATGCCAGTTTACTGCTATTTCTGTTGTAAATAATCTTTTCTTTATCTTCTGTCTTACTAAAGGTGTTTCGAATTGTATGTACATAAAATGTTATTTTGTCTTGGTGACATGTAATTTTGAAGCAGAACTCTGCCTCTTTTGACTTTAGGTTACAAACATAATGAAAATACATGCCTCAAACTTTAAAAAAGAATTAGTGTTTTGTTGTGTTCATCCAAGATAACTGAAATCTAGTATAATAATGCAGCCTGTCTCTGTATTAAGTTAATTTCATTTTTAAAATATATGACAAACGTTCTTTCTTGCATTCTTCACACCTTTAAAAAATATCTTGATTCTTTAGGCACTAACCAAGAGTCAGACAATTTTATTCTATTGGCTCCTGGCCTCTGGCTGTGTTTTATAGGTGAAACTTTTGACACTTGCAGAAATTAAATCTAATTGTATAAGGTACAAGGTCAATCTACATTGTACCAAATCCTGCATTATACTAGGTCATTTATCTTGAGCAAACAGCTATCCTGACTGAGCAAGTGCTTCATGTTGGAACTCTTGGTCAAGTGACTCATGGAAACCTCAGCATAACTGTGTAATATAGACATTGCTATCCCATTTGATGATCACTGAAACTGAGGTTCAGAAAGATTAAGATATAATAACCAAGGCAGTATAGCAGAATGATAGAGGCTTAGAGTGAGTCAGACAAGTTTAAATTCCTCCTTTGACACTAATTAGTCATAATTTTGCATTTGTCCCTTCACTTGTCTAAGCTTTAAACTGTTGGTGCTGAAGAAGATGTTGGAGAAGATTATTATGATAATAATATCTACATTTAGTTCTAGAGTACTAACTTTCCATGTTTAACATACCATTTCCTCAATTAACTCCATTTTACAGATAAAAAGACTAATTCTTTAGTGAAGTTAGATAGTTTTCCCAAAAGTCAGCCACCTCTGAAACCCTGGTCTCTGTGATTCCACAGCCCATGATCTTCCTCACAATGCTGCCTTATAATGTATGTGAGAGAGAGATAACTAAAAGGAAAATGTTACGTAGAGCCTCTGACTCATGGTGAATTCTCAAGTTGGTTCTTTTCCCAGCCCCACCTTATATCCCCATGATACCCTAAACCATGCTTTGTAATATAATTTATCACTAAGTACTTGTTGATTTATTCCCACTTGCCTTCATCTCAGACCCCATTCCAAAAAATACTTGAGCTGCCCCAAAACAACTTCTTCAACAAAGGGTCAATGAACATGTTTAAGCAAAGACCAAATGACTAACCATCTAAAGGGGCTATTAACCTGAGAGAAAGGTTGGGCTATCTTAAAATTTCATATTCCTTCAACTTCTAAGATTCCATCCAACTTACTCGATAGACTAGAGTAGGTCACAAAAAAACTTCATAATACCTTTGTAAAAATGACCTTTTCTTTTTACTTGCTCATTGGCAGTACATTACAGATTCTTAAAATTGTTTACATATTTCTCAATGTATGTATTTATCCCAATTGCAAATTTGATCTTTGGCTCATATTTTCAAAGTTTAAAAAGACCACATAGATATTAGAAAATTTGCAGTGAAGCTTAACATGTGGATAAATTCACTTGTACTTAAAACTTAGATAGGTATTTGAGCTTAACTATTCCTTCATTTATCAGATACTGTGTCAGTGACATGCCAGGCATCTAGCGGGTTTCTAAAGACTTAGCGGGGAAAATGGATGATTTAGTCTCTGCTTTTTCGAGTACTTGATATGGCTAATAGTGGCATTGTCTATCATAATGGACGTAAGAAATAAGCAATATAAAAAAGAAATTTTCTTCTAATTTCAGGCGTGATCCCTTTATACCCAGTAACAATGGATAATTAACAGGACAATTCTGTGCAATTTCTGTTGTGGTGTTTTTAGTTTTTAAAAAAATTCATAATGGTAGCATCAGCTATATAAACATTCTGAAAAAACAATTGTAGTGCCAATTTTTAAAGCCTTATTGCTTCTGCTGTTACCTTAAATGTCCCCTGTTCATATATCTTCACTTCAATTAGTTCATCAAAAAAGTAGGGGATGAATCACAGTGGATAATGGAATTGTGGAAATAAATATCACTAGAAATATTAAAATGCTTATGACATGTATACTACTAAGAATTCAGTAAAACTAAATCCAAAATATGTCAAATTATAAATATAAAACTTAAAATATTTAAAAAATAAATTAAAAGAGTATATTCTTATAATAAAGAACAAATTGCAATTATAGTTATCTGACAGATTACAGTAATAACCAGAAAATAATAAGATCAGGAATTTTGGTAATCACAGCCCATTAAAATGTTAATGAAAAAATTTACCACAAATCATAAAATTGAGCATTTCATAAAAATAAAGAAGCTTCCGCTATTTAGATTTTCTTTTTTTATAACTGCCAGGGATAAAGAAAATGGGCTCCCTGGGAAATTTGCATCATTAATTGAATCCGTGAAAGACTCAAATGCTGTATCCATTGTATTCTTTCCAAATCCTTGGACCCAAAGCTTCTGATGTAAGCACACATTATGAGAAAGAAGGATGGCTGTTTCCTAACTTGTAGTTATATTAAAGAATGCTGAAATAAATTGCAAATGTTACTCCTTGAAACTGTTTTCAAGGGCTGCAGGCAACCAAGTATGTAGATGCAGGCCCTTTTCTCGTACCTTTTCAGTTATTAATGGCACTGCTGCTGTGAAAAAGGAGCTTCATTGTCTGCATTAGCTCTTCTGTTTTTATACCCTGTGATGCAGAAATATATCATTTAAGTAATCAACTTATTTGTCAGGGAAGCAAAGAGAAGATCTTACTGAATGAATTGCAGCAATTGCATTGAAAGTCTCCAATGCATAAAGCATAAAACCCAGACATGCAATTTGGGTAGTAGATAGAACCATCCTGGAACATTTCTCACCACTAAAATTTAGAAATTTTGTCAGTCAAAATGGGCAATGAAAATTTCAGTATAGAGTTGAGCTTATAAGAAAATAAAGGAAATGTCCCAGTATCAAAAGCAAATAGGAACTAAAATAGGAATTAACACTAAATTCCTGGTGTTAACTCTGGTGAGATCTTGGCAGCAAAGTGAAATAATTATTTGCCATGGAAATAGGCCCAGAAGTGTAGGTTGAACGTTCATGTTGGGACAGACGGTGAAATGAACCTGCGTGAGGGGGAGCATCAGAAAGGCCAGTGTGCCATCAAGACAAGCCTCCCGTGGGCAGTGCTGACGGGGAGCTCAGTGCCTCTCACTAAGGAGGGAAGTCACAAAAATCTCCTGTGGGAAACCAGGACCTCACACCTGCGCAGCACATGGGTTTGTAGGCGAAATAAATATTACCATAGTGTAAAAATGCACTAGTGAAATTAAATACAAAACTTGACCCCAAGTGTGTGTCTTCCTGTAAGCCAGTGTAGAAGCATTCTCTGTGGAGACTTGCACAGCCTAGGCTGAGCAGATAGCTCGAAAAGTCGTCCTGCTGCCTACGATGGGGTACTTACTGAAGAGGCCTACCAAGACCTTCTAAAACATTTTTGTCTTAGCTCAACGAATGATTAAAAAGGAATCTTAGAAAATGTGAAGATCACAGTTGACCAGCTAGTCTCTCAATATGCTCTTAAACTCAGTAGTGTTCAAAGTTAATGTTTAATAAGTTAGCACGTCTTAGATTATTCCTGAGGCCCAGGCACGGGTGGTATGGAACAGAGTGGTGTAAGAATCCAAGGCTGTGACACCAGACTCAACTGCAGTTCACTATTTTCCTGAAATATTTTACAATCCTCAGACCATGACATTGTACTAAAATATAATTGGTATGCTTGTTGATGTTGTTTGATAGTAAAGCAAGGTTTGAAAAAGGTACTAAATAAATGCTAATGGGAAATGGAGAAAGCTTTATAGGAAAAAGTAAGCATTGGTCTTAAAAGTAGAGATATTTAGTTCAGTTCAATATTTTCATTTTTGGCACTGGTGGAAGATCCAATCTGAACTCATGTCATCAGCTTTCCTATTGTGTTACCATATCTACACTCTATCCTTCTTGGAATTATGAAATGCTTTCCTATGTGAAACTGAAACCTTAAAGATCTGAATAAGCATTTTAAGCCCCCAAATACTCATTCATCTGTAAAAATTGAAAAACACCAATTTTGTGTAAATGTCTTTTACATATTCTGAAATCATTTTATAAAATATTGATTCAACAAATATTACCAGTGTAACAGAAATATTTCAACGAATGGTAGCCTATAATTTAATTATTACTTTATTCTCCCTATAATTTTAAGTAATACAAACCAAAAATTTGAGAAAACTCTAGAAAATTCTGCTCTAAAAGAAATGGCAAAAATATTAAAATCTCTGAGTGCTGTGTAATCACAAATGAAACTTCCATTTTAACAATTAGAAGGATGTTGTTAAGTGTGAAAAGTCCTTGAATTTAGAGAATAGTTGAGTAGTGTGAGTAGTATTTCTGAATACTGAAGTATATCAATTATAATCTATGGGCTTCCTTTGAATAAAACTGCATGGGTATTGTTAAATTCTTAATAAGATATCAAGTGGACTAAAAGCTGGCAAGTAGGTAATTATACATTTAATAGTTAGTTTTGTAAAACATTTGTTAAAATATTTGTGTGTGTTATTGTATATTTATAAGCTAATGAAATATATTAATGTAACATTTCAAAATTCTCGGTCATATGCTAGAACTATAATATATACCTTAAAAGTAATAAAAATTGGCTAAATTTTGCTTAGAATAAACATTCAGCTCATCATTGAAAGTCTCCTTGGAAAAGAGATCAAATAATATTTAAGCACCTATATTTATGCTAGTGGTTTTTATGCTTTTAAATGTTTTCTTAATATTTAAATGGAACAATAGAGAAGGTGCTCCTAACTTCATAACTAAGGGAAGGGGGAGGGAAATCACAGAATTTCCCCCATATTTTATTAATACTAATTATTAAGTTCTTTCCTATATTATCTCATTTGAAGTCATATATCTTCAACAGATATTTATTAATGCTTTATCTTTACTGGACACCATATGTTGGTTTTAGAGTCAGTTAAGATGAACAATTAAATAATAGTGATAATAGATTTGGGGATTTTCTATTCAAAATTGATTAATCCCCATATAAAGTTTTGAAATTAGTTACATTGACTTTCCATATGGGTGGACAATCTTCAAGTCTCTATTTGCATATCTAAAAAAGCTGACCAAATGCTGGCCTCCCATGTGAAAAGAACAGGTCAGGAGCCAGGAACTTATTTTAACAACCCCTGCTAGGTCTTAATAAATAAAGAAAGCCTGTAACAGAGCTTTCCAGGCCTCATTGTTCACTAGAACCACCTGCTGCGCTGTTTAAAATCTCACGCAGACAACTTGTCCTGCTAAATCCCTAACTCTGGGGAGGTGGTTACCTAGAATCTATAGTTTCAACCATAACATAGGTAATTCTAATATCTAGGGAGATTTGAACGCCACTGGCCTATACTCATTCCCTCTACTTCCTCATCTTCCATTAACTCAATTAAATCTGGTTTTGGTCCCCACCCGTCTAATGAAGTTGTCATCCAATGGTTTTCTAATTACCAATAATACTGGGCCTTTTGCCTTATTTGGCATTATCCAGCATTTAAAGAATCAAGCCACTTGACTGCTGTGACTTGCCCTTTCTTCGTTCCTCTTGAATCTCTCCAACAGTTTCCCTGTCTAATTCTTTAAGTCTTTTCTTTTATTCTTATTTAGATGTTTATGCTTCCCAGAGAATGATCTTCTCATTGCATCTAATCTACCTATTCATTTCACCTACTTTCATGGATTCAATTTTACCATTATATGGACAACTCCCCAACTTAACCTTCATGGCAGACTTCTCTTCCTGGCTGCCGACATCTACACTGCTGCCTGTCCGACCTCCTTACCTGAATTTGTCACACACCTCAAATTCAAAATGCCCTGAAAGTGAGCCAATTATCTTTCTCCTTAAACCAGTATTTTCCATGTATTTTTCCTTCTGAACTTCCTGTGCCATCTCAATCACCTAAGGGAGCTGCAAGGGTATTCCTGAATTACTTGTCTTACCTTTGATATATACCTTGAGTCAATAACCTTCTCATCCTGATCATGATTCTGCTTCAGAACTCTTCACCTACTCTGTGGGGTGCCTCACTGGCCTACTAATCCCTCCCGCAGCCCTTCCCAGCTTCAGCACATCACCAGGTCACCTCCTTACAGACCTAGCTGACTGTGTGAACCCCTGCTGAAAAGCCTCCAGTGGTACCACACCACGTGTAGGAGGGCACCCAAGCTCCTTAGTACTATGTACACACCATGTTGATTGGACTTCGATGATCTGGATTCATCCCCAACCTCTCGAAATGCTTTCCTTACCACTCCGTTCCCTAGCATGTTTGTGCCAATACCGCACATTGCTTGTGGGGGTCCCCTCACATCGTGTAGCTTCTTGTCTGAGTGGCTTTCTTCATGTCTCCTCTCCTGGAAAGCCTTTCCCACTGGATGCACTCTTAGCCTGATCAACCCCAACTCATCTTCTAAGACTCCCAAATTTGTAATACCAGCACAAATCTCTCCCCTGACCTCCACATTCATACACAACTGCCAGTTTCTCTAATTGTCAAAACTAAACATCTGATTTCACTCAACCCATATCTCCAAATTCACTCTTTCTGCAGCCTTCCCGTTTTGGTAAAGGCAAGTATATTCTTCTAGCTGCTCACTTGGGCCCAGAACCCTATTCTTGACTCTTCTTATATTTCATTATCAATCCATTACCAATTCCTGTTGACTCTACTACCACAGTTTTTCCCAGAACAAATCACTTCTTACCATTTCACCGCTACTGCCTCCACCACTACCATCCTAGTGCACACCATTTGCAGCTCTTGTGGCTATTTTGAAAATCGCTTCCTCGATTCCTGGGCATCAACCCCTTGCTTTCCACAACTCCTTTGTCCTCTTACTCTTTCTTCTCTATTCAGCAGTCAGAGAGATCTTCGAAAATGGAAATCCATATACTCCTCTCACCCCCGTCACGTTCTAGCCCTGTTACCACGCTTTCGTGTTCTTCGTGGAATTTGTCACCAGTTGGCATGTAGTTGTTTGTGTGATTCTCTGTTTCTTTCCATGAGAATGAAAGCTCCATGAAAGCGCAGGCATTTTTTTTTTTAAACTCAGAACAATGCCTGGGCTGTAATGACTGACGGCCAATATTTCTTGAATAAATGAATAAATAAATGTATCTCGGGTGTCGCCTTCTCCAGGAAGTTTTTTGACTAATACCGTTGCTTACACGCCCCTCTGCCATGCCTACTTACAAAAGAGTGTGTATCTCTATCTCATCATTCCGCATTGTTTCTTAGGTTTGAGTAAAGATTTCTCATTAGACTTTTCTTTGAGAATGGGAAATTGGCTCTCATCTTTTTATTTTTAATGCTATTGTATTGCCAAGCATATCATACACATTGGTATTGAATGAATGAATGAAGGCTAAGTATCCCTAAGAAATATTTCAGATCTTCCTGTAATCATTATGCATCACAACCCCTGCAATGTTTGCAATGTTTATCTTTTAAATACTAAATGGCAGGTATCTGGTCTTGCAATAGATCTAATATTTAGTAAAGGCTTTGTTGTTGGAGCTTTGTGTGTCAGTGAAACAATCTGTCTTTCAACTCATTATTTTTTCTATTTTCAGAGATCATCTATAGCTGGATATTTAACGAGTTCCCCTCCTTTGTGGCGGAAGACAGCCGGCGCTTCATCTCCCAGGAGACAGGCAACCTTTATATTTCTAAAGTCCAAACATCAGATGTTGGCAGCTACATCTGCCTGGTGAAAAACACAGTGACGAACGCCCGAGTGCTCAGCCCTCCAACACCACTCACGCTGCGTAACGATGGTAAGCCGCATGGCCCAGGTTAAAGTGGCCGGGCACCTCAAAGGGGTAAGGTTAAAAATGCGTCGCTGTTTCTCTAAGCGTTTGAACCAGTACGAAGAAAATTAAAAGGCACCTGCCATATTTGGCAACTCTACATTTCAGTCTGAGATTACGCACACCTTAGAATAAAAATTTTTATTTAGGAAGCTGATCCATGGATGAGAAATAGTCACCAAAATGCTACTCTAATGGCAAAATGGGAGTGAGACTGTAAAGAAGTATAATAAAGAGTCTGCAGTTCTGTTCTTTGCTCTTTAATGGCTCTATATAGCATATGTGTATGAATTACAAGCATTTATGCGTTCACTTTTCATTACATTTTTATTTTAGCTGCCTTCAAATTGAACATTTAGCTTTTAATATTTCATGGTATAGCTTTAATTGTTATTATTACTTTTCCAATAATAGGCGCAGTTGGAATTTTAACTTTTAAGTGCAGTTCAGGCAGAAGTGATGATTCTATAATTACACGTATTGTCATCTATCTAAAGTATCTTCAGATTTAAACACCTCATTTGTAGTTATAGACATTTAGAGTTAAGCATTGCATTAAGAAGTCAAGTGCTATATTACAGTTGATATATGATATGTGGCTTGCTCTGTCATGCAATAAAAAAATCAATGAAGACATTATTAAGAAGAGAGCTTGAGAATGCTGATTTATTGTGAAGCTTTAAAAAAATGTATTTCAACTCTATTCTTTCATCTGCTTCTTATTAGAATATATGGTTCTGGCATATATAGTCAGAATCTGAATCACAGGTTTTGTCTTACAAATTGGTTTCTCATTTTATGTATTTAGAGTTCATAGTTCATTATATTACAGTAAAAAAAAGTCCATGAGGTAGAAAGTACAAATGTCATATCCATTTTAAAGATGAGGAAACTAGTATTAGAGAGATCAAGGGACCTGCCAAAGTCGCAAAGCTCAGTTATGACATGGAAGAATTGGAGAGAAACAAGAATGTGGGTGGGGAGACCAGTTCTGAAGCTTTTAAAATTAACCAGCCAAAAAGTGAGGAGGGACTCGGTGAAGACAGTGGCCATAGCACTGGGGAACAGGGAACATGGCTGGACTATTAAGGTAGAATTATGAGGATTTGAGGGTTAATTAAATCTGGCGCTTTGGAGGAGGAAGCTAGCAGACAAAGCAATTTCAAGGCTTTGGCATATTTTGTTGAAAGGGTGATGATCTCGTCACCAGGAGAGAAAATACAGGAGTACGGAAAGAATGAGGGGTGGGTGAACATGAGGATCTCAGTTTTGTATACGATGAGATAGAGTGTCCATGGAATATCAATGTGGGAATATGCAGTAGGCATTTGGATAGGTACAGCTAGTATCTATAAGGGAGGGCTGGGCTAGAGAAAGAGATTTAAGATGTCATTGCATATCCCATCACTTCAGGTGAAGCTATGAGTATGTATATTATGCCAACTTGAAGATTATATAAGAAATGTCAATGAGATAAGAAAAAAGAAAAATATGCATTTTTCAATTTATCTAATTATAAGCTTGGAATTGAGGTGATTCTCCATAAACCATTTCCATAAAATGTCTGAGTGTTTTCTTATTAATTCTGTAAGAATTTAAACCATCCTGGTCTGAAATAGTAACATTTTGCTCCTGGTCAGTGGTCAGTTGGATTACACTGTTCATTTATGTAATAATATCTTACCTTTGGATAGTGCCTTAGGTCAAGGAGGACCCTGTCTTCTTTTCATACAGTAAAACTCTTCCCACACATTGCACTGACTATCGCAAGGGAGAGTAGCACATGTATAAGGCAGAATCCAAAATAATGATTGTACCACCTTCAGAAGTGATATAAAATAATCAGTACTCACGTGTAGCAGTCTCTCGCATGCCTTACATTTTGTGGCCCAGGTAAATTATGTAACTTTACCTTCTACCTTCCATGGTCAAACATTTGAACAAAATGGACAAATATTTCAAGAATAATCTTTTGCCATATTTAAACTCCCTTGCCCCTCTGTCTTATATTGCTCCTGTGTGGCAAAACCCCAATCCCCAATGAACTCAGCTGTCCCCCTGCTCTATGACTGCCTTGGAACCTGAGAGCTAGTTGAAAAGTTACCCCAACAATAAATTCATGAGCGCCCCCTTCAAATGCATCGTTGCCACTCAATATCACTGAGTTTCTTTGGATAGTTAATCTTTACCTCTACCAAAGGTTGTTTGAAGCTTCTTTGCCCCACAGCCACCACCTCACAAGAAACATAAGCTGTAAAACTGAAGCTCCTTCATCATCCCCCTAGGAAAAGTCAAACCTGTATAGTGTTCTTGCCACATTCTTCTTCTCCCATCCTAATTCAGTAGAGAAACTCTCTTTCCTCCTCTTAGAAACAATGCCTCCATCTCTGACCTTTGTTTTTTATCCCTTCTGACTTTTTCAGAACATTGCACTATTAGTCACCATTCTTCTTATAATCAATATGGCACCACTAAAGTAATAAACATTTATTAGTCATCCTGTTAATTGAATCCACTGCAGCCATTGCCATTGTTAACGACTTCATAAACATCCATTCTTTCAAGAAATGTTTATTTGAGCAGTTCTATAAAAAAGACTCAAAATCAAATACAAAAAGGTTAAATGTACCTGTTATTTTAAAGTTAACATTTAAGTTAAAACAAAAAACAAAAAAACTTGTGGGCAGCATCTGCTAAATTTCAATTACATGATGCAGTGACAATCTTATTTGGGATTTTAGCACCAAAGTTAGGAATCTCACAGTTCTTTCTATAAATTACCTAAGGTTATTGTCTCTTTGCTGGTTTTTGCTGTCAATTTTTATTTTTATCAAAGAAATACATCCACATGGAATGAATCTAATAGATAAACACTGATGGGAAAAATCCTTTCCATGCACCCCTCCCTCCCACTAAAGTTCACTCCCTAAAGCCAACCTTTTAACTTATTCTCATTTTATTTATTCATTCGCCTCTCAAATGGTGCTAGCAAATGTCTGTGCTTCTTGGTTAGTCAAGCTTGGACAACTGTTGATTCCTAATAGAAGCACACATTTTCTTCTCTCCTGCCCTCCTCTTTTTTTAGCCTTATATGTGTTAATTTCTTTTGATGCTTACCTTTCTAACTCTGGTAATGTCCTTAAATCTCTGTTGTTCTCTTAACTTTTAAAAATAATTCTCGACTTCCTATTCATAAGATGACGATACTTTTACCCCTATGATTGCCTGTCCCTTTTCTGCCCTCCTTTTCTGTCCTTCTTTGGTCTGCTCTGTATCCTTGACATTCTCACCTGCAGAAACAACCAAATCTTCTCTATTCTCTCACAGGCTGATCAAAAAGTAGAGAATCAATAGACATTTACAAGTTGTTACAGTATAATTTTGGTTCAATATCCTATTCCAGGTTTTAAGCCTTTCTCTAGATATGTATGTTTCAGTTACTGGATGTGTTTCTCATGATATGTGAAAACTCTGAATTGAAATTAATATTAAAGAAACTAAGACTATGGTACACTTTGAATGTAATTTCTTTTAAAATTCTGCTATAAAAATATTAATAGTTTGAATTGCGGTAGTGAGATATAAACCAGAGTCATCAGAATGTCGATGGTATTGAAACTGCTGGTGTGGTTAAGTAGACCGTAGAGAGAGTATGAAACAGAAAGAGAAGTATGCTTAGGACCAAGCCTTGAGAAATGCAGATTTAATTGGGGCAGTAAACAGTGATAACCCTACAAAAAGAATGCAAAGGATAAACCAGAGTGATAATAGGAGAAAACCTAGAGTCAAGGAAGCCAAGGGAAATGAGTGTGCCAACAAGGAGTGGACTTGATGTGGAATATGAAGTGGGACAGTATGCTATGGATGGGCTGGGACTGTCCCCCTTTTGAGACCCTACAAGAAGGCAGCCTATCATCAGTGAGAATGCAGGAGGTGAAGGAAGGCATCCCAACAGGTGAGGAATTTTTATAAATTTCCAGAGAAGAAAGGATGTGGCCTAAAGCATAAACAGATGGAGAAAACTGAAATCTGGGAGAAAGTTCAAGGGGTGTTTGGAGAGGGCTGAAGACCCTGCACCCAGTGGAATTCTGAAGAAGCTCTGAAGCCAGAGGTCGCTAAGGGTGGGGGAGAAATGGGACCTAGCAACGGTGGCTGAAGGGCCATAAGGAGCCCTGTTCCAGTGGAATGCCAGAATCTTCCCCACTCCTGTGCAGAAAGACCAAAGGGCTTGTGTCTCGTGAATTTGAATACACTTTCTGGGAAAAGTTAGTTTTGCAGGTGATTGGTGGTGCCATAAAGCACAGCCTTCTCGCTCTGGCATTTGCTTACCTGGAGCTTGTCCACCGGCTCTCTGCCCTCACCTAACTGCACAGCCTCAAGTTCAGCCCCCGCCAGGCCAGGCCTGCAGTCAGAGGGAGCTGCTTCCACGAGCACGCAGTCCTGGGAACCCGCTTCCGCCTCCTAGCTTCTCAGGCTTAACATCCGTGTTCACTCCCACTTTCATGGCTACTCTGAAAAATTACTGCGCTTATTGAATGGTTAGAGAAGTCATATCAGGATAATATGTGAAAAAAGCACAGGAAACTTTAAAAAACAAAGGAAGGCAGAGAGGAGCATGGAATCATTTTTAAGTCAGGAACTGCTTTCATATCATTATGTCATTTCGCCTCAAAGAATGTAATTGAAAAGCATGTTCATAAGAATGACATATTCCTGAGAATTCTCCCATGTAGGTGGCAAATATTAAACACTTCTGAAAATAAAAGTAGAATATGATTGTGGATGAATCTATTTTTTGCACCATGGTCAGCCGAATTCCTGCTGGGTTTTCAAACCTCTCAGTACAGAGACTGGCGTTATAACGTGGGTTTCTGCAAACTTGACAAACACCTCTGCAGGGGTTTGAATATCAAAATTGTGTTTGATGTGCTGTGACCATAGAGTTAGCTGTAAAATTCACTTCAAGAGCATTGTGCTTTTACGTTTCTGTAAAAAATATATATATATAACATATATATATAGGTCTTTCTAAAAATAAGAGCAGCTATATGCATGAGCAAACTTTTTCCTTTCAAGTACAAGCTAAATGTTATTTAATAAACTTTCTATTGCAAAATGTCTTGTCTTAGCTTGGTTTCCCCTAAAGCGAAGCCTGAGTGGACACTTGCTTGTAGATGGTTTATTTATAGCAGTGAAAAGGAGGTTCCCGCTATCACGAGGACCCTTGCTGTGGGTTGCTGGAGCCTCGGGCCGCTGGAGCAGAGCCTTATGAAGGACACTCGGTGAGGTCTCCTTGCAGGGTATATCCCAGGGCTTCCTCCTCCCGTTCCCAGAAGGTGGCCCCACAGGAGCTTAGCTTCCCTGTGTTTCCAAGTGTCCTCAGCTGCAAATGTGTGCAGTTGGTTCGTCTGCACGGGTCAGGTTCCTGTAGCAGAGGCAGGGGTACAAATCTGGCCAAGGTCTCATTTCTGAAACATAGATGACCGGGTAGATAATTTTCACAAGTTTAGCACATTTGCTTATAAAAAGGAACTCCATTTTAATACTAATATAAAATTCAAATACCCTTATATTGAAGAAATGTGTTTTTTTTTACACTTAGACTGTCTTTAAGTTATCTATTCATTCAGTAAATATTTACACCCATTACAAGGTAGGTTCTGTGATAGGCAGAACAGATACAGATGTAAAGCTTTTGAGGAGCTTATAAGTTAGTGACAAAGATAATTACGATGCAATGCTAAGGTAGATAAATAGTCATGTGTTGCTATGGAAACCCCTACTCAGACCACCTAACCCAGGTGACACATCAGAGAACACTTCCTGGAGGAGGTGATGTGTGAGTTGAGCTCTGAAGATAACTTGGCAATTGGCAAGTAAAGAAATGAGAGTTGAGGATCCATCAAGTTCAAGGTCATGATGTAAATGGGTATAACTTGGTTTGGGTAACAAAAACGATGGGCTGTTTGGTATAGCTCACAACAAGGATGCGAGAGCTGAGAGTGGGAAGGAGCAAGGGCTCATGGAATACTTACAGGTCATGCTGTTGTTAAGCAGTGGTGAAATTTGGCAGGTTTGCAGTGCATGAGTGACATGATCAGATTTTTATCTCCTGACACTGCCATGGTGAAAGGCAGATACTCATGTGTTCACAAGTGTGCATTGCACACCTACTATATGCCAGATATTTTGTGAGGTCTTGGTGATAGAAGAGAAAGCAAAACCAACATAACACTTGCCCTTGTGTAGTTTGCTACCTACTAGGAGGGAGGGTAATACTCTCAATGCTGACAAATAGATTCTGTCTTTATTCTCCATAGAACCTGATGTGTCAATATCGTGCATACCTAATGTCCCATTAGACACAAAACAAATCTAACTCCAGAAGCTCTTATGAGTAGTACAGGTTTTGCTGAAGGTTGGAGGCAGCTGAGTGGCACCGTCTGTTGAGCACCTCCCTACACCACATCTCCCTCGCGTCAGTCAGGCGCTCATTCCTGAAGCAGCCGCCATTTCTCTCCCTCAACACGCCTCTGCCGCTCTCCTCCAACCCTGGCGCTTCCAGTCCCCCTTCAGGCGCTCACCATCTTTGTCTTACGTGTGTGTAATTGTGTTCTTTTGTTTCTCCTGTCATTTGAGTTCCCAGCCCAACTCTGAAGACCGTTTTTTAAACTTATTTTTATTTAACAAAAGCTTATGTTTAATTGCTACGTGTCTGGCACTGTTCTAAAGACTTTACAAGTATTAAAGTGAAAGGATGGAAAAATACATACCAAGCAAATATTAACCAAAAATAAGTTGAGGTTGCTGTATTAATATTACACAAGATAGACTTTAAGATGTGAAATGTGTTTCTAAGGATAGAGAGGACCACTGCATCCTGATGATAGGTTCAGTTCTCTGGGAAGATATAACAAAACTGCACATGTTGTTTGGACAGACATTGGCCAGCTTGTTACTATGAGGGTATTGGTAGGTGGGATTTGCATTTATAATCAGTTGATTACATATATAATCAGAAAATTGCCTCTACGTTCAACAAAGGAGATTGCTCTCAGCACTGTGAGCTGAGACATCACATTGGCTGTCTTAAAAGCCAGAACTGAGAATTTCAGAAGTCAGAAGAAAAATTTCTGTTTCAAATTCAGCGTTGGCCCTTGTTAAAATTTCCAGCTTGGAGAATTTGGACTAAATGCTTCAACATCACCTTTATTGGAGTTTCCAGCTTATGGCTCATCAACACAATTTGAACGTGCCATGCCCTAGAGTCATGTAAACCAATTCCTTTTTTTTTTTTTTTCCAGTTTTTTCCCCTTTATTAGAGAAGTTATGGTTTACAAAACAATCATGCATAAAATACAGGTTTCCCATATATCACCCTATAGTTAATATCTTGCATTGGTGTAGAACATTTGTTACAATTGATGAAAGCACATTTTTATAATTGTACCATTAACTATAGTCCATGGTTTAATAAGGTTCACTGTTTGTGTAGCACAGTTCCATGGATTTTTTTTATTTTAATTTTTACTCTGTTGCCATGTATGCAACCAAATATTTCCCCTTTTAACTACATTCAGATATATACTTCAGTATTGTCAATGATGTTCAAAACGTTGTGCTGCCGTCACCACCATCCATTACCAAAACATTTCCATCATTCCAAATAGGAACCCTGCACATTTTAAGCCTTAACTTCCCGTTTGCTATCCCATCCCACTCTCTGGCAACCTGTGTTCTAGATTCTGACTCTATGGGTTTGCTTATTCTAATTATTTTATATCAGTGAGAGCATACAATATTAGTCCTTTTGTGTCTGGCTTATTTCAATCTACAAGATGTCATCGGGGTTCATCCATGTTGTCACATGTATCAGAATGTCATTTCCTTTTACTGCGGAATAATATGCCATTGTATGTATGTACCACATTTTGTTTATCCTTTCATCGGTTGCTTCCATCTTTTGGCAGTTATGAATAATGCCCCTACGAACATCCGTGTGTATTGATGGACCTCTGTGGTGGTTTGGAGCTGCATGTACCGCAGAAAAACGTGTTCTTAAAGTTAATCCATTCTGTGGATGGGAGCCCATTGTAAGTAGGAACTTGTGATGAGGCCACTTCAGTTAAGGTGGGGATCCTCTTACAGTAGTTCTTTATAAACCGAATGAATACTGAGAGAGAAACCCACAGAAGCAAGAAGCTGGAAACAAGGAAACCCAGAAGAGAAGGGAGACACCAGCAGATGCCACCATGTGCTTTGCCATGTGACGAGGAGCCAATGACCACTGGCAGTTGGTCTTCAGGGAAAAAAGCATCGCTTTGATGATTGCCTTCATGATGCCATGATTTGGACATTTTTCTGGCCTCAAAACCATGAGTGAATAAATTCCCATTGTTTAACCCAACCCAAATCATGGTATTTGCTTTAAGCAGTCTAGGAAACTAAAGCAACCTCTTTTTAAAATGAACCACCAGACAAAGTCATCAGCTGAATATATGTGTATTCTCATGTGCTTATTTGAGAATGTTTACTTTTTTTTTAATGTTTACTTTTAAGACATGAATTTTGTCCACAAGGAAATTATGCACAGAATTACTTAGTTACATAATCCAAGATCGACCCCATTAATCTACTACCAAATAGTAGAGGTCGGAAGAGTACTATAATGATATATCAATATGGTATGACCTTGAAGACAATGGTGGGCTGAATAATGGCCCCCTCAGATGTCCACATCCTAAATCCCAGGGACTGTGTTTATTAATATGGTCAAGGTACTTTGCAGATGTGATTAAATTAAGGATCTGGATTATTTGGTTGGGCCCTAAATGTAATCACGAGTGTCCTTATAAGATAGAGGCAGAGAGAGATTTGATTACAGAAGAGAAGATGGTGATTTGATGATGAAGCAGCAATTGGAGAGATGCACTTCAAAGATACAGGAAGAGGCCAAGAGCTAAGGAATATGGCTGTAGAAGCTGGACAAGGCAAAGAAGTGGGCTCTCCCCTAGCACCTCCAGAGGGAGGGTGGTCCTGCTGACACTTTGATTTCAACCCTGGAAAGCTGATTTCAGACGTCTGACTTGCAGAACTGTGAGAGAATAAATGTGGGCAGTTTTAAGTCACCAAATTTGTGATGATCTGTTGCAGCAGCCATATGGAACCAGTACAAAGACCAAACAGAAATATGGGATTAAATTTTTCTTGTGGAATTTCCATGTTTCTCTAGTGGCATGTTGGAGCAGGCTTGTTCCTGCTTGGAAAAACTGATGCTGTACATCTCTTCCCATGTTGTAGCTTGAAATCAGCCACGGTGGGAGTATTTGCACCATGGAAAACAGCATGGCTGCATGTCTGGGATCCCTCCACCCATCTCAGGGTGTGGACTCAAACAGCACCCCACTGGCAACTCAGCACCTCAGATCACTACTAAGCCATTACTGAGTCAGAAATAACAATACTTGCTAGAATAAACATAAATTTAAATGTGCCTCCATTTCACCCCAATCCTCTCTGCTTGCTTTGCCCCATTCAAAGCACAGACAAAATGGACCTCTTTCCAATCCCTAAGATTTGGTTTGACACTCAACAATGAGATGCAGCAAGGTCACTCTCATTCCATCATCAATCTACAGTCACCTTGGCCTTGGGTATTCTTAAATTTCCATTTTCTTCTCTCAGTGCTACTCCTTGGGTACCAAATGTCCTACCCTAAATTCAGGAGATTTTTTCTTCTTCTAATATTTGTTCAGAATTTTCTATTTATGGATAGTTTCAAGGGACTTGGAAAGCTTGTGACAAGAACACTGCTTTTAGAATATTCTGGTATATTTATCTATGCTAAGGAAGCTGAATAATATTCAGGCTTTATGTCAAAGTCTACAGAAATATAGAAATGTATTTGCTTTTTATTAATCTTTCATTTATTCTGCTATATGTCTTTATGGAAAGCTTATCATCCTGATATGAAACAAATTAAATAAAAACATCCAGAAATCATTGGATAGTTTCTGAATAAAGTGAATTTCTCATTTGGTCAGTTGCCCTTGACAATCAGTCATTCCATACAATTCCGTTTCTCCTACAGCAAACTTATAAAAACAATTTAAATTCTGTCCATGAAGATCAGACATTTTATCAAGAAAAACAATGTGCATCATTTCATTAACTTTGTCTTAGAAACGTTGAAGAATTATTTAGCAATTGCTTAGAAATAATGAGATAAATTTTCTAAATATATATGTAACCTAGGTTTTTTAACTGATTTCCTACATGAGAACCTGTCTTTTGTAATTCAGGAAATAAAATCGTAAAGGATGTAAACTTTTGATAACTGGCATTATATAGTGAATATAGAAAGCAAGGTGAACTTTGAATTGTTTTTAGAAAAGGGGAAACTGCACTTTGAGTCTTGTTAATCTGACTTCCTTTTCTACTTTAGGCTCCCTGAGAGACTGCACGTGCTGCCGTCACTCTTAGGCTTTGTAAGATCTGCCATGAGGTGTTACACCGCAGCAAACCTCTCAGAATGCTTCTCAAATGAATCAAGTATCTGCTCATCAGTAGGATCATCTTTTATTCAGCCTTCGTCATTCTTGACCTCTTTGCAGACCGTGTTCAAACCTGAAAAAAAAATTTTTTTAACTTACCTGGCAATATACTCTCCCCAGCTCTTTCATCTTTACCTTTCACTGTGTCTTCTCAATCTACCCCCTAAAGCAGTCAGTTCATTTATCTATCCGTCTATGTATCCATCCACCTATTTTTATGATTTGTTTACACTCAGCTTTGTTCCAGAAAGGACTTAAGGGGGCTGCATTCCTAAAGATTCTACTCCTGCCCCTCATCTATATTTCTGAATATTTTTCTTTAGTGGGCACTTCCATTTCTGTGTTTCCAATTTAGAATGTGCCTGTAAACTAACTTCTCTAGCTGATACTGCATTGTTATTGGCATCACCTTTGTCCTACTCATTCAATATAAATAGTTCTCGGTCACCTAGTATCCTAATCCCATGCTCACACATTCAGTAGTTTCACAAGCCCTGTGAATTCTACCTCCACTATGTCATTCTCATCCATCCCCTTCTTTCAATTTCTAATTACAACACTCGTTTACCGCTTGCCCACATCAGTGCCTTCAACAGGTATTTCCTACAATTCACATATGGTGAACCAGCGTTCCTATTCAAAACTCATTCCCCAAAAGTATTGCTACATTTTAGGTGGTAACAGAGAAGAGAGGCTGCAGGCGTAATGCTAGAGAACGAGTTATAACGCCTCCTTTACCACCAATTAAAAAAGCTTAGAGAAAAGCGAGTTCATGAGTGTCGCATCATTGCAGAGATTCAAACTCGAATCTATGTAGATTAATTTTCTTTAGGTTAAATCAGCCTCAAACTTGGGTTTGATTTACCACCTACTTCACCTCGGATAAGACACTAAACCTGTCTGTGCCTCAGCGTATTCCTCTGACAAGGCAATAACATTAGTCCTTGTCCCACAGGGTTATTGTGAGCATGAAATACGTCAGTGTATGCAAAGCACTTAGGAGGAGTACCTGTTACAGATTAAACTTGAGTAAAAGTAGCTATTAACGCAGTTTTATGACACACTTCCCACTGCATTCCACTAGTGAGTCATTGTAGTTAGGAAATGCCGTCCTAGGCTATTACTGTTACTGTAGAGTTGTTTGTTGCTTACTGTGTGAATTCAGACCCCTCGGTCTAGAATTGATGTTTTAATAGAAGTGAAACGGGGGTTGTGTGGTAGCATTGGGAGGAGCTTAAGTATGCCATCACTAATCTTCCGTCGTCCTCCCTTCCCAACCTGCTTCAGAATTTTCTGATTCCAATGCTTTTGCTCCATTCTCTCTTCTGTTAACTCCTAGCTCTGAGTCAGTGAGTGACCTGCCTAACAGCAAACAGTGTTACAATAAACAGGAATGAAATTTGCCATACAGTGGTATAATTTGGGTTTTATTCTAAAAGCATTTTCTTATGTTTGACCATATTGAAATTCATCTGCCAACTTTCACAATACCCACCCACACAGCCTTATAATGTCTTCATTCCAATTATATTGCTACCTTGACATTTCATTACCCAGTAGAGCTAAGTTTCACCTGCAAATTTGGAATTTTTATTGACTCCTTCCGTGTTAGATATTTTACAAAATAATCAACAGATGCCAGCCCCACCTCAACCCTGTGGACTATTCCGTTTTGCCAACCCATTGCCTCCCATACCTTAGGTTTTTCACTAGCTATGATGAAAACTTTTTCCTCCATATTATTTCAATTTGATTGATTTAATTAAATTCAATTGACTTAAAACTAACGCTTAATAATAAAACTTTTCAGAAGCTTTTGGAAGTCTACATAAATTACATCCAATAGGTCAGCATTTAATAGAATGAACCCCAAAGCTTGCACCAGAATAATCTAGGGTGCTTGCAAAAGGGAAATATTGGGCCAGATTAAGATATGTCCAATAAGACTTTCTACAGCTGTGTGTAGAAATCAGCGTTTTTAACCCTCAGAAATGTGAGGTGAACAAATCATCAAAAAGCACCTCCCTGTACAGACACAGGGATGGTGAAGCAGCATCCCTCTCCTAACTGCAAGGACTAGCCATAATTCAGTCCAAATTCTTTCTGTCTCCTCAACGAGCGAGAGCCCTTTTCTCCCCAATTCAGCGAGTCATGGGGAACTCCCAGAACCACAGTCAGCTAGAAAGTGGTGGAGATCCTCTAAGAGTGTGTCTCAGCCTCTGCAGGTTGAGGCCTTCAGGAATTTCCCGGCAGGATAAAGCGCTAGACCTCCTCGCTCCCCTGCAAGTCTCAGGCGTACCCGCGTCATCAAATGCACCATCTGGACCGCATTGCCGTGGCCCTCCTGTTGCTGGGATTTCTGAGAGAGGCAGTCAATGATGTGCACTCAAGTTGTGCTCACCCTCTAAATCCCAGGAATCTGGATTTTTCACAAGCACTTTCCACATATTTCATCAGTTCAATCTGAGAAACATTCAAATTGTCTAGTGTGTTTTTTGGAGTAACATCAAATACCTCTTCACACTTTTAAACCTCTTACTCATACGCAAGGTTTCCAAACAAGGGGGAAAGTCTACACCAATTGCTGGGGCTAGCCTAGCTAAAAGTACAGATTCCTGGATCTTGCCCCTAGATATTCTGATTCAGTAGGTCCAAAGTGGAGATTAGAGGTGTTTTTTTTTTCTTTATGAAAGAACTTGTGGGTTTACAGAACAATTACGCATAAAATTCAGGATTCTCATACACTGCCCCACCAATAGCATCTTGCATCGGTGAAGAACATTTGCAAAAATTGATGACATTTTGATAATTGTACTACTAATGAAAGTCCATGGTTTAGCCTAGTGTTCACTGTGTAGTGTAGTTCCATGGAATTTTTTAAGTTTTTATTTGTTTTTATTGTTTTTATTAACTTTCTGAGGAACTGCCAAACTGTCTTCTACAGCAGCTGTACCATTTTACATTGCCACGCGCAGTGTGTGTTCCTGTTTCTCTGCATCCTCTCCAACACTTCTTATTTTCTGTTTCTTTAAAAGCAGCCATTCTATTGAGTATGAAATGGAATCTAATTGTGGTTTTGATTTGCATTTCCCTGATGGCTAATGATGTTGAGCATCTTTTCATATGTTTTGGGGCCATTCATATATCTTCTTTAAAGAGATATCTAGTCAAGTCTTTGCCCACTTTCAATTGTCTTTTTCTTGTTAAGTTGAATGATTTCTTTATATATTCTGGATATTAATCCTTTATTATATATGTAGTTTCCAAAAATTTTCTCTCATTGTGTAGATTGTTGTTTTACTTTCATGATAAAGTCCTTTGAGGAAAAAGTTTTTCATTTTCATGAGGTCCCGTTAATCTATTTTTTATTTTGTTTGTTTGTGCTTTGGGTGTAAAGTCTAAGAAACCATTGCCTAACACACAGTCCTGAAGATGCTTCCCTATACTTTTTCTAGAAGTTTGATAGTTCTAGCTTTTATATTAAGGTCTTTGATCCATTTTGAAGTTGATTTTTTTTTATGGTGTTAGGTAGGGGTCCTCCTTTTTTTGCAATTGGAGATCCAGTTTTCCCAGCACTATTTGTTGAAGAACCTATTCCTTCCCAATTGAGTTGCCTTTGACACCTTGTCAAAAATCAGTTGACCATAAAAGTTAGGGTTGATTTCTGAACTCTCAATTCTATTGCATTGGTCTATATGTCTATCCTTGTGTCAGTACCATTCTATTTCAATTACTGTGGCTTTGTAATAAATTTTCATATTGGAAACTCTTCTTTCCCTCCATTGTGTAGTTGCAGTCCTATTTCCCCTTAATAGTCAGGATCAGTCATCTCAACCAGTACAATAATTCCCTTCTTTGCCTGATGATTCAGAAGCATGAGAAGCCCAAAGTTTCCAGGTGGCAGTCTTAACTTCCAGTTCAATGGAATCGTTTTCACGTTTCCTGGTGGAAGCACTCCTCCTTTTGGAATCAAGACATGTAGATCAGCAGGGCTTAAGGTTGCAGGTAAAGGAAGCAAAATTTTTTTCTACTGGATCACTGGAGGCAATAGTGAGTAGTGCCACTCCCATTTCCACCCATTGATTCCTGGGCCCATGAATCCTGGCTATGCGAGAAACAGCACCATAGAGTTGATGCTGATTGAGAGCATACACAACCTCCTGGAGCACATTGCCCCAGACCTATAAGGTTGCCACCTAGTTGGCACCATAATTGAGTCTTCAAAAGGCCATTCCACTATTCAATCAATCCAGCAGCTTTAGGATGGTGGGGACATGCTAAGACCATTGAAATTCATGAGTATGTGCCCATTCCCACACATCATTTGCTGTGAAATGGGTTCCTTGGCAGAATTGATGCTGTATGGAATACCATGATGGTGGATAAGGTATTCTTTAAGTCCATAGACAGTTGCTTTGGCAGACACATTGCATGCAGGGAAGGTAAACCCATATCTGGAGTATGTGTCTATTCCAGTTAAAGCAAATTGCTGCCCCTTCTGTGATATAAGTAGACCAATGTAATCAACCTGCCACCAGGTAGTAGGCTGACACCTTGGGGAATGGTGCCATATCAGGAGCAGAGTGTGGGTGTTGCTACTGGCAGATTGAGCACTCAGCAGTGACAGTAGCCAATTCAGCCTTGGGGAGGGGAAGTCCATGCTGCTGAGCCCATACATAACCCTCCATCCCTACCTCCATGGCCACTTTGTTCATGAGCCCATTAGGCAATGACAGGAGTGGCTGGGAAAGAGGTTGACTGGTATCCATAGAATGGTTCATCTTATCCACTTGATTATTAAATCTTCCTCTGCTGAAGTGACCCTCTGGTGAACATTCATGTGGGACACAAATATTGTCTTGTTTTTTTTCCCATTCAGAAAGGTGTATCCACATACCTCTCCCCAGATCTCTTTGTCACCAATTTCCCAATAATGTTCCTTCTAAGTCCTGACCTTCCAGCCAAACCATTGGCAACAGGCTTTTATTCACTTGACCTAGAACACTTCTGCTTATACAGATCAAGTACAAATTTAGTAGACTGTCCATCTATTTTACTTTTAGGTACCCCATGATCTATTAGGCAATGCCAAAGATCTTTGTGACTCAAACTGTTTTGATTGCCACTTTGAGTCTGCCTTTCATTGTGGTAGCCATGTCCACCTTATCTTTGACGATTAAGTGCTGCCACTTGGCTTCTGCCAGCCCTGGATCTGATCACCCCCATAGTGTTTAAGGATCCTAATTCCGTGACAGCACTTCTCAGAGTAATATCTGACCTACAGAAAAAAGCAACCACAGAACTCTTCAGGAAAAATAGAGTTAGCCTCACAAATTTATTCCTCACAGTCTTGGTGAAAGCTGTGTCCTCTGGACATTCCTAGGGTGAGTGGGCAGGTCTTAGATGGTAAATACATTCTAACATTCCAGTCTCTCTAAGCCTTTGGATCCCCTCATCTACAGTATACCAAGGTAATTCTGGCATCTCGACCTCAGGCAATGTCGGCTATCTTTTGGTTCATGTTTCAGACAGCCACCCAGACAAACTGTTAGAGCCCTTTCTAACCCCTTGAGCTACCACATTGAATCCAGAGTCTGCTTAGTGGGCTCATATTAATAAATGCAGCCTGATCCAACTTTATATTCCTTCCATCATTATCCCACACCCTTAATATCCATTCCCACACAGATTCCCCTGATTTCTGTTTATATAAATTCAAAAATCATGCAGTTCTTTTGGAGTATAGATACTTCATCATGGGTCACACTTTGGCCTCATAGAATGGATTAGAATTTAAAAATCTTTAATTTTTGGAAGAGTTTGAGCAGGATTAGAGTGATATTTTCTTGGAATGTTTCATAGAATCTTCTGTGAAGCCACCTGGTCCTGGGCTTTTCTTTTTTGCGCGGTGTGTTTTGGTTTTTGCGAGATTGCACGTAAAAGGCAATCTTAAATGTCGCAGCGCATGTCCAGGGCAAGAAACGGGTACAGAAGACCTGAAAATCTGAATAAATAAAGGCTGCTTTAAAGGTTCAGTATAAGCTGGACCAAGCATTGGAGAAGAGCCTTAACACATAACTAACCTACAGTAAAAACCTAGGCAAAAGGGAGAAAGTAATTTTCAGATTTAGAACATCAAAATAATCGGATGCCCAGACATCAGCAAAAAATTATAAGCCATACTGAGAAACAGGAAGATATGTGTATTAGTCAGCCAAAGGGATGCCAATGCAAAGTACCAGAAATCTATTGGATTTTATAAAGGGTATTTATTTGGGATAAAAGTTTACAGTTACAAGTCCATAAAAAAGCCTAACTCAAGGTTGCTTTCTCACCAGTCAGTTGCCACCTGTTGAAGCAAGATTGTCGCTGATGATGGTATTTGCTGGTCTCTTCCTTCTCTTCCAGGTTTCCTTGCTTCCACAGCTTTCTCTCTGTTTCTGTGACTTTCTCTCTCTCAATTAATTCTGCTATCTTCCTGGAAGTCACCCTAAAGGTATTTATTTTTAATAAGCATCCTTGGAAACTTTTATGTGCATTCGGGTAAGGGAACTTCTGACATTTTATTTTTTCTCAATAAGAAAACATTGTAATAAAATAGCTATATTAGTCAGGGTTCTCTAGGGAAACAGAATCAACAGAAGATATCTGTCAGTAATATGAGATTTTATAAGAGTCTCTTACATGACTGTGGGGACGCACAAGTCCAGGTTCCACAGGCAGGCTGCAAACCAGGGGCTCCGATGAAAGTCCAGTGAAGGTCCTTGATGAGTTTCCAGGAGCTGTTGGCTGTCCAAAGACGAGCTGGGAAATTCTCTCTGAATGCTGGAATCACTTCCCCTTTTAAGGCATTCAACTGATGGATAAAGCGCCACTCATTGTTGATGGCAATCTCCCTGATTGATATAGATGTAATCAGCTATCTATGCAGTAAACTCATCCGTGACCAAAGTCCATAAATGTCCTTGTATTACAATTAGCCCAATGCTTGCTTGACCAAACAACTGGGCACAATTACCTGGCCGAGTAGACACACTAGCCTAACCATCACAATAGCCAACATAGCTTTTCTTCATAAATAGAAATTCACATCTTCTAACTATTGTGTTCAGTCATGATTGAAGCATCTTTTGACTGTTAGACTCACCTTTTCATCATGAGTTTACATGATTATCAAATGGTCACAATATTTCTGCAATTGGTTAGTTGCCTTTGGGATATTTAAATGTATTTAATTTATCATTTAAATCCTCTTCACAAGGTAGTTATTGAAATTTAGATTAATCTTTTTGGAAAAATTTCATAATTTCATTGCCATATGTGATGATTACTGTTTTTACTTTATTTGTGTAGTCTTTCCAGTATTCATAAGATGCCCATTTTTCTTGGTTTGCCAGTTTTCCTTATCATGCCTTGCACTCCTACTATTAATATGATCTACCTGATTTTTTTCCTGCACTTCCAATGAGGTATTTAAAAATAACCCTAAGGCTCCCTATGAATCAATTATTTTAAATTATTTCCTTCCATTTTTTTCTCCTGAACTAATTCTCACATTTTGTCTCAGTTAATTTGTTAAAAATTGAGTAACTCTGTTGGATATTTTAAGCTTTCCCTTATCCTGCAAGGATATTAAATTTATTATTTTGTGATAACTTATATTATTCAATGCTAAGAATCACATCCAGGATATTGAGATTTTAAAATCTTTTATTCTGGGAAGTAATTTGTAATATTTAGGAGTGTTTCTTCCACAGATCACTCCAATGAGATATTTTGCCAATTTATGATAAACGAGTAAGACTTATTTTTTTAATATGGGTACTACTGAAACTGATGTATCCACATGAGTATGGTGTTCTTTAAAGTAGACGTGCCGGGAGGCTGGAATTCACATGGACCAATGTAATCTTGTCATTATTCCAAATACCTTAAAGCTCACAGACTCATCCTACTATTTTATAACCCTTGTCCTTCAGTGCTGTAGAGGAGCCATATCAGCTTCATAAGTGGAAGGCTTGAGAATGAGTAACCTTCTTCTCGTGCACCAGTGAGCATTCATGTGTTCTCTTATTTGGCCTCACAACAAAACAGCATTTTGAGCATATCTTCCCTTTAGAGTTAAAGAAACCAGGATTTAGACAGGGTAGCCAACCTGCTCAAAGTCACACAGCTACCCTAGATGATAAGCTGGTCCTCTTACCTGTGTTTGACTCCAAAGCTTATACTCCTAACTTTGACTTCTGCTCAGTTACCTCTGCTGAAACTGGACTCACCCAAGATTGTAGTTAGTGCAGGGTCTGAAACTAGAGCTCGAGCTCCCAGGTGAGTATTCTTTCCATCGTCTTGTGCTGCCTGCCTTATTACAGCAATGCCACAGGATCTTGGATCAACTTCATTAACATTACATAGTGGCAAATTTAAAGGACATGGCTAGAGATGATCCTCAATATGAATGTTATGCCTATCACAGAAGCAGTATTTGCTGCTTCACAATTTCACTGGAATAGATGTTGTGAAGAATTTTTTTCACTCTTTATCAAGAAAAAGTCCATTAAACTTACTAAATTAGAGTATAAGGAGTAACCCATATAAGTAAAATTGGGGTTAAGCTGATCTTTGGGAATGACAAAATTTATCTATAGAGAATGTAAGCTTGCCTGCTACATAGTGTGGTAATTATCTGTCAAAATATCTGTCTAGAGGATTCATAGCCTAATTTTCTTAATAATTAGTGGAATCTACTTAATACTACCAAACACTTTTTTTCTTTAAAATGTAGGTTTTCTTTTAAAATGCCACAAAACATAAAGAAAATGAAGAATGTGCCAAATCTAGAATCTTAAAGAATATTTTCCATCACTCACTGGTTTAAAAAATAAATGAAAGCCAACATAAAGAAATATTTTGCTGTCATCCCAACTTCATGATGACTAAATATATATAGTGCAAATTTAAGAGATGACCAACTATCAAATAATTCATATGTATGAATTATTCATATATTCTCTAAAAGGAGCTTTTAGAGAATTTGAAATTCAGAAATGAAGGAAGAAAACAAGTAAAAAACAATAAGAAAAACTCAGAGGTTCTAACCCCAGAAATGGACCCTCAGACAAATCTGGCCAATTGTGCAGACCACTCAGCACCCTATGGCATAATACTTTACCACTCAGGCTAAAATGCCACCAATTAAGCATTCATTTCTGTGAAAGAGCCTTATGTTTTAAAAATTAGGATGCCACTGAGACAATTAGAGATCAGTAATTTTCACTTTAGAGCATACGAGTTGAATCTTATCTTTCGCTTTTAACATCTTACTAAGACAGCTGCCCAGTAAGGGAAGAGTTAGGTTAGGATTGTGAAGGATGATCACAGAAGGGACTCTGAGTATCTCTTTAAAAATGAACTCATTATATGTATTAATGGGGTCAGGCTGAGAGCTTTCGAGGCAGACTTAATTAGGTCATCATCCCAGCTCTGTCTCTTACCTGTGTGGCCCACTCTCTCTAACGCTGGTTTCTTCATTCGTGTAACATTGACTATATTTACCTTCTGGTTATTTTACGATTAGAAAAAGCATGTTTGTAAAGAATCTAGCACTGTCTCTTTGCTACTGGGGACTCGAGAGGGATGACACGGGTCCTGCCCTGCTAAGCTCAGCCTAGAAGAGAAGATAGGGTGATGGTCCCGTAAAATGTCACAGCACAGCATGTGAAGCATAAAACAGGGAGATGTCATATGTTAGGGGCCCAGAGAGGACAGGAGCCTAACTCAGCAGGGCTGTCAGGACCATTTGCACAGAAGAGATGACATTTGAGCACAGAATTGAAGAAAAAGGGAGTTTGTTGATTGCCCTCAGCTGTGATTGTCCAGGCCGAGGCCACACACGCGCAGAGGAGCTGGGAGGAAAGGTGCCGAGAGAGAAGCGGATGATGCCAAAGGAAAGCTCCCCCTTCAGGCTTTTGTGTGGGGCTGGCCTCTGCATCTATGGCAGAGGCAAGTGGAGGCCAAGCAGGTGATGTTTTTTCTTATCTCCTTAATTGTAAGATTCTTTGCTTCTAGGACCCAGAACACAGAATAGCTTTGTTATTACTGTTAATTACTGGATCCGAGCTAGGTGGTATTTTGTGTGTAAAATAGAGACCAAACCATTGTTGACACTGTCTTTGGCTCCAGAGCCCTGATTTACACAGAATACGTGGAATAAAATTCATTCATTATTTAACATTGTGGTGAACAGCGTGGACTCTGGAGCCAGATTTTCTGAATTCAGATTCATGTGACTTTAGAGAAGTTTTTTAACCTTTCTGAGTCTCAATTTCTTTGGAACTTAATACAGATAATAATGAGACCTAATTCAAAGGGTGGCGGCGAGGACTAGAAGAGTTGATATATCTAAAGGACTTAGAAGGGAATCAGGCACATAGAACCCACCATATAAGTGGGTATTATCTCCGTTACATTATCACTACACATGTTGCTGTGATTAATGTGTGGCCTGAGATATCATACTGGAATTTTAATTTTAATTTTAGATTTTAATTTATCTCTGCAACTTTAGAAGCCTTACAGAAATATTTAAAAATAATGGAGGGAAGTGGGTGTGGCTCAATCGATGGAGCTCCCGTTTACCATATGGGAGGCCCCGGGTTCGCTTCCCGGGGCCTCCTTGTGAGGGCAGGCCGTCCCGTGCGGCAGGGTGGGCTGATGCAGCAGGACCTCGCAGCAAGGGGGAGATAAGCAGACACAGAAAAAACACACAGCAAAATGGACGCAGCAAATACAAGCAGTAAGGGGAGGATAAATAGATAAATAAATAAATCTTTAAAAAAAATAAAAATAAAAATAAAAATAATGGAGAGGGAGTGGATGTAGCTCAGTGGCTGAACGTCTGCTTCCCATGTACGAGGTCCTGGGTTCGAGGTCCTGGGTTCAATATCCAGCACCGCATTAAAAAAAAAAAAAATGGAGAAGCAGATTATAATGTACAAAAAAAGTAACCAGAAGTTTTTAATTATTAGCAATACAAAATATCAAAACCCAACTAGAAGGGAGAAACAAGGCCTTACAGATCATATTTGCATGTCGTTAAATCGTTTACTTCCACAAACCGTGATTTCATGAAGCCTATTGCGCCTGTAGAACCAGCAGATTTGTAGAGCTCTGATAGAGCAATATGTAACGTTTTAATAACAGATTTCCAAAAAATATTCAGGGTCAGAGAGTCAATATTCAAAGTAAGCAGTGTGCTTTTCAGGAACACTTAATGTGGGTGCACTCCTGCTTCAGGGTCCCGTCTGGAAGTATTTACTCACACCCAAACAGAACCCGGACAATGTGTGGAGAAGAGACCCTTCCCATCATGAATCCTCTGCTGGACCTCCTTTTCAATCGCAAAAGGAGAAAAAGTATATTTTAAAGTATACTAAGTACTGGTTCCTTGTTTCTGTTGTTTTTAATATTAATAATTAAATTCAATCATTATTTGGTGCTTAAATTCTTTTTGTCCTTTATTTGGCTTGATACTGGATAATATGTTCAGCAATGAAGAATAATAAGGAATCTGTTTAATTTAGTCCTATTATTGCATATTGCCAAGACAAATAGATTCTTTTGTGAAAGGAAAGAGTGGTGGAAACAAAAAAAAAATGTGATTTGCTCATAATCAACAGGCTTAAGATAGACTCTCCTTTCATCAATGTTAAAGGCTTAAAGTAAATACACTTAAAACCAGAAGCATAAACAGAACTACAATTCTTTAGTGGGTTAATCCATTTTAAAATATGCATGTCTCTTTTGTCATATACAAATGTATACATCTATATGAAGTCCAAAACCAGTAAATTCAGATTTTCTTCTCAAACCATGTTGAAATCTGAAAGTCCCTAGGTGGATTTGGGGGAAATCCTAGAAGCTTTATGATGTTTTCCTAGTACTAACCAATGAAAAATTCTTTAATGTATTCATAGATAACTCATCTTTCTATGCTCTATAAATAATCGATGCTCAATAACTAGCCCTGGTCACTGGGCTTGTAGCAGACTAGTACTATCCATGTGCACAGAACTTACCATGCTCAGGACAAGTGTGAGCCATAACTAAGTGTGAGACATGGCTTGCTCCACCAATCAGTTATCTATCTAATGAGAGAAACAAGATGTGTTAAACAAAACGTAACTAAGGAGAAGTGAGAAGTGTAAACAGTAAACACTGAAGAATTTTGTAGGATGAATCCATCACTATGGGCTAATGTGGTTATAGAAGATTTTCTTGAGGAAAAGGAATCTGAGCCAGCCTTGCTGATGATGAGTACTTGAGTGACTGCAGAGGTTGATAACTTCAATATAACAAATTAATGAACAAGTACTATTTGGAGACAGTTTGACCAGATCAGGGGGTTTATGATGGTCAAGGGGGCACAATGCTGAAAAGTTTCTAGGGCTATATATGCCAGAATAAGGAGTTTGAACTTCATAATAAGGGAGTAGGGAAACAATGAGTTTTTTAAGAAAAGAAAATGAAAGATGAAAACATTAATTTAGAAAGATTAATCTGGAGTCATTGAATAGAAAGGATAGGAGGCGAAAAAACAGCAGAGTCTGGGGGCCAAATATGTCAATGATCAAGATGAAGGTAGTAAAGGTTGAATTAGAATTGTGCCTTGAAAGGAAAAAGGAAGAGCCATATATACGAATTACTGAGAGAATATGATGGAGCACTATTAACCTTCAAACAAGAATGTAAGAATGTGTTTATCAGAAGGAATCCAGGATAGTAAACCAAAAGTTTAATAAGATAGTGGTGTCAAATACTCCGCGGGAGAAACCTATGGACCGTGGTGTTCAGGATGGCCCAAAGAGTGACGTGTAATCAGATAGAAGGTAATAAATCTATATTTAGGCTCTGCAGGTGCACAGAAGAATAAAATCCTTTTCCTTACTGCTAGAAACTACAATGCAATGAAGGAGATAGATAAGTAAACATCATTGAAATGCAGTGAGATCTGGAAATGCATACTGTGAAAACACAGACTAGAAGAGACTAATTCTTACACATATGGGGAAATGAAATTTGAGTAGAATTTTGGAAGCTGAATGCCAGTTTATTAAAAAAGAGGAATTGGTCCAAAGAGTAACAGGGAGAAGTGAAAGTATGTGGCTGTCAAGTGGCACGGTTAGTTTGGGAAGTGGAGGAAAGCAAATTTGCCACAAGGTGGAATTTGGGAAGAGAGGAATAACTTAAGTATGAGGCTGGCAAGAGAGATAAGGACCAAATGGTGGAGGGCTCTGAATGGGGGCTTGGAATCTCTTTTAAAAACATTTTTGAGTTAGCAGAGTCCTTTAAACAGAGAATAAGCATTAAAAGGTTTTTGTTGTGGTTCTGTGTTGCTGTCAATTTGTTTTTCAGACAATAACGTCATTAGTAGGAAGGACAAACCAACAGATTCAAGTGTTCATCTGTAATCTTGAATGACCTTTTGGAACAAGGAATGGGTTGACCTATTGGATGCTAATGGGTTGACAACAGGCCCCAGTCCTCCTTCTATTGACTAATAAAGGCAAAATAGACTTGATGTAGGAAAAGGTGGAAAGCCGGATTTCTTCTTGGCAAGCAGGGGGAATAAGGAGTTAATGAAATGGTTGAACAAAGAAGCGAGCTTGTAACAGACTGGGGCCGAGTCAGGAGGTAGAGAGACTAGGAGGAGTAGAAGCCTGAGCTAGATCAGAGTGCAGATGGGAGGGTTATAGCTTTGAACGGTAAGATAAGTTAAATAACTAAATATAAATGGAACATGAATAGTATCATAAGAAATAAAGCACCATGATAATACAGAGGCATGGAATAGGATTTCTTCCTGGTAGAAAAATAGTTTTTTTGTATTGGGTTTTTTTTTTGGGGGGGGGGGTAGGGGGGGTGTTCTTTCTTTGTTTCATTTTTATGAGACACAATTAGAGATGAAATTTATGATAAACTGAATTAGTGTGCAGTGCACAGGGATATTTAAGCAAGAACCACATGCATGTGTGAAGACTCATAACCAGTTAAGGATGAAACATTTGGAAAATAGCAAGCATTTCTGTTACATGGAATAGTGGATGCATGAAAAAGTTTAGTGAAAAGTAAAGTTAGAAGAAAAAAAAAAGCGCTTAGTACTAGAACATTGAAGTCTTTGGAAATCTTAAAAAAAAGGGGGGGGAGGGAGGCTTTAGTGAATAAACCAGAAGGATCCGTGGACTGTTTATTTAGCATCTGCAGTCATCCTTAGTGCAATAATTTGTCATGCTTTTGCGTCATTCTTCTTTTACAGACGATGTCTTGATGACATCTATAAATATATCGATGATCCATCCAATGTCCTGGCCTCTCAGTGTCTTGATCTCTTTGCTTCCCATGAACTGGTAACCGACTCTACCTCACTCCTGTGGTAATGGCCTGATTCTTTCCACTACCAATTACTCTGCCTTCTTTGAATCTCCACATAGTAACCTCCTCTCTGCCTACAACCATTCTCTGCCTACAAGTCCTGTATGTCCAAGAAGTTCTGTTTAGTAATTTTCACTCAATTCTTCAGCTCCTCGCATCCTCATGTTCTCAGCGCCTTCTCTTTCCAGCTTAGGTTACATAGTCACTCACTATAAACATTCTCCTTTGTCTACTCCAAACTCTCTATTCCCTCACTCTGCCTCTCATGTGGGACTCATCTCCCAGATCTCCAAACCAGCCTCAGCCGTCCTTACCCCATTCACTTAGTGGCTATAGCTGTGCAACTTAATGGACGTGGAGAAAAAAAATTTTTGAACCTAAATTTCACTTTAAATTTATGATCTTATTTATCTTTTGAGTGCCAAATATAATCCATACCTACCTCTTATTATGACTTATGAACTGTTTTGACAGTTCTGTTCACAGAATCCCATACCCTTTTTCCTAATTCAAGGAGTTTGCTTCTGCCCATACCATCTCTCTCTGACCAGCACCATTTTCCCTTTCCTCCTGAATCATTCTTGCCAACTAGCATATTAAAATAGTTGCCATCTTAAAATTAACCCTTTCTTGATTCCATAGTCCCTCCATCTCCCTTCCTTTTTCTCTGCTCACCCTTATAGTAAGGCTTCTTCAAAGAGTTATCTAAACTGTATCTCAGATTTCTCTGCTTTTTTCTCTTATACCAACCCAAAGTGGCTTTTATAACTACCACTCTTGGAAAAGTCACCAAGGTTCTTCACATTAGCAAATCTAATGGGCTGGTTAAATGGGAATCTAAAATAAAGCAATAGCAATCAAAATGGAAGAAAAAGAATGGATGGGGAAGATGACAGAGAGAACAAATTGATAGAACTTGGCAACTGATTGATTATGGAGCAATGAAGAGACTTTATCAATTTATCCATTCATGAAACATTTTTTATTCTCATCTGTCCATACCCCAGTAATTTAAAAAATAAATTTCAGATTTTTATGGTTTCAGGTTTAAAATTACCTTTCATTTTCTTCCAAACAAAAAGATTGAGTTTAAAGATTAGAAAAGAAAACAGATGGTGAAAAAAAGGAATACAAATGTGATCAGATTGAACAAATGTTTTATAATTGTAATAAAAGATAAACACAGAGTACTATGAAAAAGTCTATCATCTGTCATCTATCCATCTATCCATCCTTCTATCCATCTATCCTTGTATCTTTCTATCTAAGTATGTCGAGGTTAGCTTGGTCACAGCAGGGAGTGGGGGTGGACAGGGTGAGGAAAGACTTCCTGAAAAAGTAATGCTTGAAGGAAAGCTGAGTGGTCCTCAAAACTGGAAATGACTAAGTACATTCTGCTCTGCAAACAGCAGGAATATTTTCAGGGAAGCAACATAGAATAGTGAGGGGGAAATGGGCTTTAGAATTAATAAGCCTTAGGTTTGCACTCCTTATATGTCACTTAATAGTTCAGTGATGGAAAACTTCCTTGTGTTTCCTAGTACTTGAATGATAATTTACTTGCATACACTTAACATAGCATCCCCTTAAAGTGGGTATTCAGCCAATGTTTATTCCCTCCCTCTACGTCTAGTGTCTTCAATGCAGTAAAACTCTGTGATGGGGCTGTGATAATTGGCCTCCCCCCTCGGGGAATATTTATCTTTTGAACCCTATCATCTATACTGCCTTTGAAATCAGTAAGAGTTTACACAATAAAATATGTGGTGAATTGTTTACAGAGTAAATCAGGGCCTGGAGTGTTCAGTGTCTCAAATGCCAGTGCTAATGGCAGGGTTCTGGTGTTCTCAACAATGATAGTGTGGTGGGAAAACAATCTGGGCAATTAAAGTGTAAAAGCTTTGAGCAATAGTTTAAAGCAACTCATTTGTCATGGTTTCTCCCAGAGTTATGTAACCAAGCAGCTGATCAACTTAGCTGACAGCACTGGTTCCTCCAGGATATTTTAAGTCCTTTTGATTTCTTTGTAATTACTGTATGGATTGGTAGACAGCTATGGGGGAGGAACTTTTCTGGAGGGAAAAATCACTCTGAAGGATGATAAAAATTTAGAAATAAAAGATAATGTGGGTGAGTGTTTTAGGTATTTGCAAGGAACCAGAAGCTCACACACGTGAACCCAGATAAGGGGTTCAGGAAATACATGATACAATAGGAAAGGGGTATCAGAGAAACCCAAGAACGGTGTCTGTAAATGTGGCCTCATGGAGACAGACTGGAGGGGAGCTGAGCCCACAGAGTTCTAGGAACCTCAGCTACTGGAGTTTGTGGCCATTCCCTTTATTTCCCCCACTAATGTGACTCAGTTATTAATTGTTAGCTATCAAAATAAGGACCCTGTCCATTCAATACCTCATCTATTATTCTGAAACAGATTCACATAGATTCTTGGTGGCATCTAATAAAAGCTAAAGTTAGGCAGCTATCAAAATTTTCTTATATTTTTTCATATTCTAAAAGCTCCTAATACTGCGTATACACACACACACACATAATATCATACACATATCACAAAGTCAAAGAATCCTAAGAAAAAATATCGCCCTTAAGAATTTCAAATAATCAGCATATAGAAACTATATATGCTATTTTTAAAAATCTATCCCCCCCCCCCATTGTTTTGAGCTCACTGTCTACTCTCTGTGTGTCTGTGTGTCCTTCTGTGTCTGCTTGTCTTCTCTTTAGACAGCACCGGGAACCTATCCTGGGACCTTCCAGAGTGGAGAGAGGCACTCGATCTCTTGCACCACCTCAGCTCCCTGGTCTGCTGTGTCTCTTATTGTCTCTCTTCTGTGTCTCTTTTTGTTGCGTCATCTTGCTGCATCAGCTCTCCGTGAGGGCCAGCACTCCACGCGGGCCAGCTTGCCTTTTACCAGGAGGCCTGGGGAATCGAACCCTGGACCTCCTATATGGTAGACAGGAGCCCAATCACTTGAGCCACATCCATTTCCCTATATATGTTTTATATCTATAAATATGTATATGTATAGAGGAGTTTCTATAATTTTATTTGTAAAAAGAATGTATGAATATAGAAAACACTAATTTTCTAAAATGTTTCAACATACTTCTCATTCAAATGAATATACTACTCTTTGTTATCAAATTTTCACGGTTTGCTGTATCTAGCCTGTTGTTTTAATGCTACAGAGAGCTTATATGTTTATTTGAAAATATATATAGAGTTGCTTTAGGCCTTACTTTTATGAGATATTTTTCTAAGTTATTGATACACATGGAATGATCCTTCAACTGATGGTAGAAAGAGATGAGTGGGTTTCCCCAAGTCATAATGGCAAGAAAATAAGTCTTGAACTTCAGTAATCAGGAAAGCAATTATAGTACAAAACAGCCCCTTGACCAATTTGTTGTTTATGCTTGAGGAGGAAACATTCTTTTTGCTTTTCTGATTTTCAGAATATATGTAATAGCGATAAGAAATGTTTCTCCTAATAATAAACCTTTCTAGTTCTTTTCAATCTCCCTGTATAAATAATACTCATAATGGTGCATTTATTTGAAGATAACAGCCATTTATTTCTTCTTGCCAGGACATCCTTTAAGCACTATATTTATATAGCACTCACTCACCTATAAAAACTGTTTCAGGGTAAAATACATGTGTTAGGTGAGAAAACAATATGTTGCCTATAGATCTGGACTTGTGGGATTGTTACTTACTAGTGGCTCATTGAGGAATCCAAAAGAAGGCGGCATCAAGGCACTTTGCGAATGACTAATATTTCTAAAGGTTATAATTATTTATTTGAATACAGTTAGTAGAGATATATTGATGTACAATATATATTCTTGAACATGCCACTAGATTTTTAAACCCACAGAAACATTTGTCCTCGCATTTACATGTGAGAAAACAGATGCAGAAAGGCACTGTGACTGTCTCAGCTGGAGCTGCACCATTCGTGTAAGACTCCCAGGTTGGTGCCTAAGGCATCCTGAGAGGACGAGTGCAGCGGCACGCCTCCCACGGAGCACAGGCGCTCAGTGCACTGTCACTGTGTAGCAATTCCTTTCTTCCAGCTCTCGTTTTTATCATCATCATTATTATCTTAACTCATTATTGCTGGGATCTGTTTGGGTTTTTATTTCCTAATAGAGGGCTTACATAGCACAATAACTATGTATTTATATTCAGATTCCTTAAAACAGTAAGAAAAATAATTTAAAATGAAATCTCTATTGAAACTTAAGTCTATAGAATAAAAGTAATATAGGGAATTCCAAGATCACATATTTTTCCTGATGAAATAAAAGAAATTCCTAAGATATTTCACTAAGTGATTTCAATGTATTTAAATGTACAAACTATATAATGTAAACACCATGCTCACAGGCTCTTTACTTTTAGGCTTGTCCTGTGTACACCTTCATTACATTTACTGTATGTACCAGTATTTTAATCACTGATAAAAATGAGTATATATAATAGTATCACCAGGTGCCAGCTCTAAAAGAAAACTATATGCGTGTTGATTATTAAAACTATTTTTCTAATTGAGCACTCATGCAAATGTATCAAGCCATTGCTAAGGTACATTAATAGTAAAGCAATAAAATCATCAATAGATATTATTTATCATTTGGCCCCAACCTCTTTTGAAATTTCTCTCACTTCTCTTTTCATATTCACTGCAATAAAATTAAATTCTGATAAAATTCCCAGATACACTCTCACTTCCATCCCTTTACTAATACTGCTCCTTCCACTTGAGAATCACTTTATCACCACTACATCTTCAACTTCAATCCCAGTGTCATAATCCAGTTAAAGCAGTTCCCAGTATTTGGTCAGTGTTCCAGGTTACCCGTCATCCCACCAGTCTCTCGCTTCCCATAGTATTTTATCTTTACCTTTTTAGTTTCATTTATCCTTTTTCATTTGGATGCATAGATATAGAAATATAGATATATAGATATAGATATTTACAGAAAGAGAAAGACTTATATCTTCTAACCTCTATTAGAATTTTAGAATTTGCATTCTCCACTAATGTACAATGCTTAAAATTAGGACAATTCTTATCAATAAATTTGTCTTGGCCCCTATCCCACCACCACTCCATTTTGTCATTTGGCCTAGCCCAGTGTTTTGGATATGATAAACTCAGAATCCAGATCGATTATAATATAGAATCTGACATTGGGTCACCACTAGTGTGCTGAGCTCAGTGGGGTATCAGTCAGAACTCTTTTGGTTGCAAGTAATGGAAACAACTTAAAATAATTGAAACAAAATAAGGAATTCATTTTGGTTAACTGGAGAGAAGGGTAAGAAGCTGAATTCCAAGTAGAACTGATGAGCTCCGATACTCTGTCTTTCTATCTCGCCTCTGTCCGTGCTGGCATAATTCTATCTAAATTGGCTTAATTCTCTTCAGTGGCAGATTACCTCCTTCTACATAGTGTAAGCCACAGCAGCTCTCAGACACTCAGGTTTAGCTTTGCCAACAAGGAGGAGCTGATGCTTGGACTTCCTGGTCCCTAGTTTAAAACTCCAGATCTTTGAATGACTGCCCTTGGGTCAGCTGCCGATTTATGAGTCAATCATTGTGACTAGGACAATAAGATACTATGACTGGCCAAATGTGGGTCAGATGCCAACCATGTGTTAATAAGTATGGCCAGGAAGGCAAAACCTGTAGGAAGATGGCAACTTCCATTCAACATTTACGACCAGAGAAGATGGAAGGGCATTTCCCAAAAAAAGTGGGGGGTGGGGTGGGGGAGGTGCTTAAAAAATTGTTGCTGTTCTCGGAGGAATACAAACAGATGTTTTATATAGTTAGTAAAGATGTTGAAGACAAAAGTGTAAATGCTTATTATTCAAATATAAGAAAAAGATCAGCCAAATCCTTTTTATTCATTAGGGAAGCCATATTCTTAAGCTTAACTGGATATGAGTTCTTGACTTTTGAAATGAGCACTACAATAAATGTTAGATAGAAATGTCATTTGAAATACTCAACAATACTATGTCGTGGACACTGACCAATCAGAACTGATCTCCAGTCAATCAGAAAAAAAAACAACTCTGGTGGGATTACCAGTACATACAAATGGAATATTATTTGCCCTACTGTTAGGGCAAGTAACTAAAGATTACAGTATGCTTTTAGGCCCTATGTATGTCATTTTTTCAGGCTGCACTCTAGCCTAACAATGTCAATCAACATGATAAAAATCAGAATCAAGGCAGTTCCAAATTTGTATTTCTTTAATGTACATCCCATCACCCAGAGAAACTATTAAAATATAGAGTTTATGGTCCCACCTTCAAAGACTCTGTATCGCAAGGCTTGGAATTAGACCCCATAACTTGAAATATTGGTAAGTTCTCCAGATATTTCTAATGTCAGTGGCTTTCTGTTCTATAACATATTTGTAGAAACACTGCTCTAAATTGCATTCCACTGTTAATAAGAAAATCAAAAACCATGGAGACATAGAAGGAGAGTAATGTGCTCTCATTTGGGAGACTTCTGTTTATTAGGAATTAGGGTAATTTGGGATCATCTTCTATTGGCATATCATCCCAAAGCAGGGCAGCCAAATAAACCAAGATAGGCAGGTATGGGGGGAAAATGAACACACAGAGCAGTGTCCTTTGAGCAATATTCTGCTCAATATCAGAGGCAATCAAAACATCAAAGAGCTACCTTAACTGAAGGGAAGAGCCCAATATTTTGATCCTCAGCTATGTGTCTTATAGGACTATTTCCCTTTCCTCTCGGCATCAAATCCTGCCCAACAAAAGATATTACAAGCTAAGCTGCATATGACTTGAGATATTAAAAATTACAGCAGAAACAAGCCAAGTAGCCATAGCAGGCACTCAGTGATTGATGTAATACCTGTGACATGCCTGGACTATTAAACTCTGTGATTGAAATTTCTCAACAAAGTAATGTCAACAAGCTCTGGATTTAAGGTAAAAACAAACAAACAAACAAAAACTATTTGCCTCAGATCCCCCAAGGGCTTTCAGTAGAACCATGGACAAGTTACTTGACCAATTCAACTCTCAGCTCTCTCACCTGTAAACTAGGAAATACAAAGAATATAAGCTAAAATTATCATAGCTCTAACATAATGATCCCATAAAATGTAAAGCAAAGACTAAATCCTGAACATGACCATTTATTCAGTCAAAAGAAGTATCTAAAGAGCTTTCTCACCTGTCCTTACATCATCACATGTAATTTAAATTAGACAATATAATTTGAAGCCTCTTATTCAAAACTTTTATTTTTAATACCTCGTTCATATGTTAGCAACCTCCTGGGCCCTGGAATGAGTCTTAGCAATGTCATTGTCCAGAGGCCCCTGCCTGGGCAAAATCACTCCCCATGTAGGACCAGAAGTGCCCAGACATTAAGTCATTCTTAGATAAAAACTATAAAACATATCTTTGTGCAGGTCACAAACCTTATCTGGAAGCGAAGAGAGATAATACATGGAATAGTATCAGTAACACTTTGATATTATTCAGAGGAAATTCGGGTTTTGAGGGGCCTAAAAAATGTACAATTAGAGGATTCTTTTTAATAAAAATAATATGGAATTATTCATATAAAAGTGGGTTTGAAATGGAATATTTATTTAGAATGGAAAAAGGAGTCATAACAAAATACCGAAGCCTTAGGGACTCTAGTCCCTTTCTTCTGAGATCTCTTTAGGCAATTTACTAGAAATACTTCCCAAACTCAGTCAGGCTTCTGCCATGTACAACACCCTCCAGCACTCACGAGGATCCATGCAAGGAAGCGGTCTACGTTTAATAAGCTTAATATTACTAAGCACCACAGTAAATCAGGCATCATTAAACCATCAGATTAATAGGCAGGCATACAAAGAAAAGAACACTGAAGAAACAAATTTAAGAGTGGATGGGGAGACGCTGACCTTGCAGCCACTGAAGAGGATGCCTGGGAATCCTCATATGGGGTATGGGGGCTTCCAAGTAAAGGGACCTTAAAAATAAACTTTTCATCAGTGGATACACTCAACTGAATCTGTAAGTAGGACAAGCAGGCCAAATCCTGCTCTTGAAGAGATGCAGGAAAAGAGGAAGACAGGAGGAGGAAATTGGAAAAAAAAAAAAAGAAAAAGGAATTTGTAAAGTGGGGGAAGGGGAGGCTGGAGAAGGATATAAAAATAGAAGAGAGAAACACCATTGAGAGAGAGAGAGAAGAAATGGTTAAGCATCTGCTTTGAGGGATACAGTGATATTGAGCACTTGCTGTTTATCATCAGGTCTTGATGTGCAGCAAACATTAGACTAGGAAGCACTTATTGGCCTGTTAAAGCAGGACATTACAATGCCCATTAATGGTAATTCCTTTTTATCCCCTCATTTACAGATTAGGAAAGTGAGTCACAGAGGTCGCTGACCCGCCAAAGATGGTAGAGCGCAGTCACTGGCAGACCCCTTCCTAGAAGCCCAGTCTCTTTTATGAAAACATCAGGGATGTTTCTACTATGATTGCTCACAAAAAAAATAAGCACAAAAAAAGAAACACAACCTGCATGTCCCTCTGCAAACTTAAACACTTTCCACGCAACATGGCCCATGTTCTTCCTTCAAGGCCCATCTCAGTGCTACATTTTTCATAAAGGTTTTCCTGCCCAAAAGTAGACTTTCTGGCTCAGCATCTCCAGTGCATCTTATTTTCAGTCTTACAGTACTTACTCTTCTGTGTTTCTTCCTTATTCTCTGCATGTCTCACCATGCACAAAGAAGCTGCCCACGGCCATCAGGGCAGCCAAACCCATATGTACACATCTGCCCACACACGAACACCCCCAAACACACAGGCTCCTCAGGGAGGCAGCCGTGACCAAACCAAAGCTGCTTCCTCTGTGGTGCTTTCCACGTAGGGGGCTCCTAAAAATTATTTGTTGGAAGAAAATTAGCTCCAGTGCTGCCTGATGGGCCTAGCAGCGTAGAAAGGTACTATGCAACTCTTGGCTTCCACTGCCACCGCTGGATGATGACGCTAAGTCATCATCTGTCCACAACTCATCCCTACCGTCATTCTCTCATTTGCGTGACCAGGGTAGACAGTTTCTCCTGAATATCCTGTATTTCAAACTCAATACTCCTCAAATGAAAGTCATCAGCTTTCCCACTAACATTGTGTTCTTTTTTCTTTTACTGACGTCACCCAGTCCCCTACTGAAAATCTTGGTGTCATTATTGACACTGCTGACACACTTACCCAAGGGTGAGCCGAGTTTATAGATTTTTATTTTTGCTTGTCTTTTCCCTTCTAGTGCCTTTTCTCTTTTCATATTATCATATTGCAAGTCCAGGTTTTTATTACTTCGATCTTGGACTATTTAAATTAGCTCCTAATTGATTTACCTGTCCCTATTCTAATTCCAGGATATACATATCAGCATTATGCCAAACCTTATTCAAAACCTCAATGGCTCCAAATTACTTACATATAAAATCTGAATGTCTTACCTGAGTCATAAAGACTCTTCTTTGGCCTTCATCTATATTTCCAAATTTATCTAGTGTCACTGTTCTTCACATACCAACAAGCTAGCAAAACTGGCATTTCTATTTCTGGTGATTTCCCCATGTTTTAGTCTTTGTTTCTACAGATCTGTTTGCGTCTTCTTCCTTCTTTTCCCCATTTATCCAAAATCCTAATTATTCTTATTATCACAATTAAGACACTCTCTCCTCCATGAAACCTTTCCTGATTTCTGGAAAGGATTGTTTCTTCCCCTCAAATGCACATGCTTTGAGGACACCCTTTGCGTGCCACCCATAGCTTCCTATTCTTTGTTACGGTTATTTCGATACACAGCTCTTCTCCCATACCTCATTGCATGCTATTTCTCTCTTCCAGGGTATACTTACTGGGTGCTTGAAAAGACAGACAAAGCTGATTTGTCTTTGGAACCCCCAAACTGCCTAGCACAATGCCTTAAGTATTATCGATATTCAATAAATACATGTTCACTTAATAAATGGATATCCATTGAGTTGGCAGTGATTAAGGAAGTCATGATACCCTTTCTAATTAAAAAAGTTATCAACAATTCATTATAGGAAATGTCCATAGTTAATTATTTCTTTTGGAGAATAATCAGTAACTGAGCTTCCAGTTTTAACACTTTAAATAATTATAACTTTAAATGGTGTTGATCATACAAACAATCCAACCCCTAGGGGAAAACTAGAATTTCATCATAATAATTGCTCCTATGTGCACTTCTTATTTCAAGGTATCAGAAAATTTAGCAGTCATCAAGCAGACAATAGCAACCAAACCACACTGATTTTCACTGTAACCTCTCTGGAATTGGAAAGAAACTGTGACATTCATTTTATGTTTAAAGACCATTCTTTATTTCCCAGGTGTGATGGGAGAATATGAGCCGAAAATTGAGGTCCATTTTCCTTTCACGGTTACAGCTGCTAAGGGAACAACTGTTAAGATGGAATGCTTTGCACTTGGCAAGTAAGTACATATTCTTCCATTATTAGACACAATTGTTTATTAAAATGTGATGGCTAATTTTTAGCTCACTAATTTTCTTGGTTTCATTTTCCCAGAAGCTCCTTGGTGGCTATTCATTTTTTAAAAGAAGGGCAAATGGAAATTGATGAAGTAATTAATTATAATTCTCTTCCTAGTCACTTCTATGGAAAATAATGTATATAATTTTGCTATTTTACCAGAAACTTGAATAAATGAAACAAGAGCTTTACATATCTTATGTCCACATGTCTTAAAATTTCAACCTCATCTCTAAAACAATGAGGTAAATGACAAAAAGATAAAAGAACAAGGTACTCTCTGCTTCTCATGGGTAGGATATAGATTCTGATAAGATACAATGAGGCAGTAGTATAACATTCATAAGAGCAATAGATCACGTCGGTCTCCTCTGAAATAACGCTGAACTGATAAAACCAGCTGCCAATATGTACAACACTTAATCCTTCCCCAAATCTGAAAGATGTTTTCTGTCACACTCTAATACCTTCATGATTCTATTTCTGAGAGTTTAAATCCTATGATGTGTTGTCACTTGTCAAATGACAATTACAATATGGATCTTAGGAATAGGGGATGAGTGAGATTTTGACTACATTTGATTGGAGGGTCGTGATTTAGTTTTAGCAGTCTTGTTGGGTTTTTCTTCTTTTTTGTTTTTTTTTTTTCTTTTGGGATGATAAGGCCAGGGTCCTTTCTAGACTCTATAATTATAATTTGTATGAATGCATCTCTGTCGGAATTACTAATCATTTTACTTCATTTTAGTGAGGTAACTCCCACAACATAACTATAAAGTGCTTGAGATAAATATGCTACACAAATGTGCTTTTTAATATAGGTTTAGCCTATGGGTGAGGAAAATATTAGTAAATATACAAAATTTAGCAGCTAAGTGGAGGCTTCAGGGATGAACCCAGTGAGCACCAAGTTTTATAATTTCAGTACTGATTGAAGTGATGCCTGTGCATTTCCACTCAGATCAAAGTAGAATCAGCGTCATAATAAACTAAAATCAAAATAAATTGTTGCATGGCCCCTCTTTTCAGCAAATGATGCACATCAGTGGAAATGTATTGCAAGAACTTAAAATACCTCTAGGAGGTGTTTGACCTCCAAACCAAAGAGAAGAGTTAAATGCATAAGATTAAATAAAATTCTTGTATTTCACCATGTGCCCAGGTTGTATTGACATGTCTGTCTGAAGACATTCCAAGTGAAAAGCTCAATTCCGACAAGTGCAAAAATAACTATATTTTGACTTGATCCCAAAGTTTTTATGTATATCCTGCAGCTAACTAATTCTTAAATGCCAGAATTTGTACTAAAGCCATCAGCAAATGGAAGTCATATTGTAAAATGTAATAGTGAACTAAATTTATACAGAAAAATAACAATATAGGCTATTTCCCCAAGCAGGCTTATTTAATAAGTTAGTTGTGTTTGCTTTTAGAGGCCTTGAAATATATCTAGGAAATTAATCCTTAAAGCCCCTGACATGCTAGGTAGGATCCAACAGTCAGATCATTTACATTGTTTTATTAATATTTTATTTTTCTTCAACTTCTCCACTCCTTCTTTTTCCCCCAACATCCCCCCAAAATAAAATAAAGGATGGGTAAGGAAGACACATAGGCTTTCTTAGTCCAGATCATTCTCTGTTGCTCATTTGCTGTCCTTTCTGTGAAATGTCACAAGTATGAAGAAAATGTGCCATGAAAAGACTTGTGTCTTCTTTAAATACTGCCCCTGCTCACCTGTAAAGTAAACACGATCAAATAAATAACCTCTTATATATATTCATTACTTTACAGCATGTTATCCTGCAGATTGGATCATTCTTGCTTCCAGATATGATTACAGCAATTTCAAATCGATACCCTGCCATCTGCTTTGTTCTTACGGTTCATGCGAGCTGCGTCCCACTTTTAACTACCTGGTGCTCTGGTGGTCCTTTGTCTTTTCAGAAAACTTTTAATATATTGCACTGGATATCGGTCAGGACCTTGTCACCCCGGCTGATTCTTCCGTGATTGTTTTAGTTTGTGAGGCTGCTCAAAGCAGATACCATAAAATGGGTTGGCTTTCAACATTGGGAATTTATTAGCTTACAGTTTGAGGCCATCAGAGTGTATAAATCAAGCCATCATCCAGGCGATGCTTTCTTCCTGAAGACTGGCTGCCAGCGATCCTGGGCTCTTCTGCCACATGGCTAGGCACATGGCGGCATCTGCTGGGCTCTCCCTTCTCTTCTGGGTTTGCTGCTTCAGCTTCCTGCCTCAGTGGATTTCTTTCTCTGTGTTCATCCCATTTACCAAGGACTCCAGTGAGAGGATTAAGACCCACCTTGGGCCTCACCTTACCTGAAGTAACCTCGTCAAGAGGTCCTACTTCCTTTAGGTTTACACGCACAGGAATGGATTAGCTTTAAGAACATGGTTTATTTCCTGGAGTACATACAGTTCCAGATACCACACTGCTCAATTTCTCTTCACAGAGTATTTTAACCGAATCTACCTCATGGGATATGGAAACTAAATTCTGGCATGGAACATTTCAAGCTCTTTTCTTCATCGTGGCCTTTGCGCTGGCCGTTTCCTCTACCTAGAACACACTTCACTTCTCTCTGTGCTGCCTCTCTCTTATCCCCTGGCCTCAAATCAAACCTCCCTAAAACAGCCCTCTGTGACCACCTCATCTACTCACACAGTTATTCACTAGCTAAGCACTTACATTTTTTCTTATAACCTTTACATAATTTTAAATTATTATATATATATATATATATGTATATGTTTGTCTACTTATAAAAAAGAAAAAGAAAAACTGTGTCAGGACACCAGCTGCAAACAGGATCTGACTCGGATGGCTCCAAAGAGTTTAGTGAAGGCACGACTTCAGCATCGTGAGCAGGGTTAAGAGGGCCAAGAAGAGAAACCGAGGCACTCAGAAACTAGTGATAGCAGGAAATCACTCTCACCCATGAGCCTGAAGGAGCAAGGGGCAGGAGGAAGTGTCATCAGAATCAGTGAGAGCTGGAGATACAGAGTAGGGCAGCGCGCACCAACAGGAGCTCTATATCCGCTGTGGTCATGAAGAGATGCGGCCGTTAAAGAACACGGACAAGGAAGGGATCAGGGAATTCATAATCTGACTTTTTCCGCATGTCTTCTGAGCTCCTTTGATGGCCCTGTGGCAGTTTGATATAGTTATGAATTCCAAAAATAGATATTGGATTATGCTTGTAAACTGGTCTGTTCCTCTGGGTGTGATGAAATTATGATTAGGGCTTTGCTTGGGCCATGTCAATAGGACGTCCCCTTTGTGGGTGGGGACTCAGAGATAAAACGACATGGCAGAGCAGAGGAGTTAGTTGGAGTTTTGAGTTAGAGTTTTGATGTTGGCGTCTTGAGCTGGAGCCCCAGGAAGTAAGCACACAGAGGAGCTTGGTTGTGAGGAAGGAAAGAAGGCCCTGGGAAGAGAGGCTTACAGCTGGCCTTGTGGAGAGAATAAGCAGCTGAACCTGGAGAGAATCAAGCCCAGGGAAGTGAGGAACCCAGGAAGCCGGAACCCTCACAGAGTTGGGTGAGGGAAGTAACTTATGCTTTATGACCTGGTAACTATAATCTTCTACCCCAAATAAATACCCTCTATAAAAGCCCACAGATTCCTGGTATTTTGCATCAGCACCCCTTTGGCTGACAAAACAGGCTCACATGGCCAAAGCCCACCAGGGTAGAGAGTCTTGGGGGAAAGAGAGGCTAACAGAATAACCAGCACAGTTCCCGTCACTAGACCTGAAGCCCCATGAGGCAGGAATCTTGACTGCATTCCTCTTCCCGTCACTCCTAGTGCTAAACACAGTGCTTAGCACAAAGGTAGCACTCGGGAAATGTTTGTTGAATGAATGAATGCACTCAGAAATACTGTATCTACTTAATCTAAGCAACTCTATTAACAGATAATAAATAATAACTTCTTTAATCACAAGGCTTCTTGACTAACTCCTGCCGGATGCAGCCACCAACATCCGCTCCACACACTTCTCCTGCCCTCTCATTTTCTCCTATTTAAATCCAAATTCAAACTTACACTCTTGTCCCGTCTCTTCCTGCCTAATCTTGCCTCGCTCCTTCAAGGGTCTCTTTCTCTTAGACCTACAATTTGTCCTTCTCCTTTCATTTTATTCTCAAAACTTATTTTCACTTCTAAGTCGTGCTTAGCACTTAACAAAACAATCCAAAAACCCAGCCTTGATATCTTGCCCCATAGGGAGATTGCTTTGCTTTGTTTGTTTGCCTGGTTGATTGGTTTTTTTGTTTGTGGGTTTTTTTGCAAGGTAGAATGACAATAAGAATTAGAGAGATTTATCATATTTAAAGGCTACAGTAAAGGACAGAGTGGAAAATATATATCACAGAGAGTGTTATTTGATGAAATAATGGCTTGAATGACAAATGAGACCATGAGCACAAAATCTTGCTGCTTCCAACCTTGCCTCCACCCAATCCTGCTGGGGCAATCCAGATTTCCTACCAAAAAAATCACCATTTTTATTATGATATTCATTGAATCAAACATTATTGTAGATAAGCCTCCTCTATTAAGGAAAAATGATCGATTCATTAATACAGAGTTGACAAAAAACAAGGGCTCTCTGCATAGTTAATATCATAAAAGTAAATGCACTAAAGTTCCTTGAATGAACATAGTATCAGATTCTAGACTGAAGGTATTTAGCGCAATTGTGTGTCAGGGACTGTATCAGCTTCCATTTACCAAAGAGATCCCAATTCATCTTCCCATGTCCATTAGCTGGATCTCGCATCACCGTCTCTGGAGTCCAGTCTCAGTTGTTACAGCAGAAGCAGCTGACACCCTGACTAAACTATCCCCCCCACCCACCCCATCAAACTTTATCTCTAGACAGATTCACTCATCAGCCTTTTTGTTCCAATTTTAAACTGAAACTAAATTACAGTAATGGCAGATTTTCTGCCTCTTGAACTTTCTCTGATAAACTAGGAAATGTATCTGACTGTTTAAGAATCATACTTTCAAAACATGTCAGGATACTGTTCCATTCCTCAGAAACTTCACTTTTACTCCTCACAAAATGTACATTTATCTTTAAATGATCTTCCTGTAATGGTGTTGGGTTCCTGTAACTTAGATGTTGTAAATTAATATAACCTTAGTTGCACAGATAATTTAAAAATATATCTATTAGCCAGGGTTCTCTAGGGAAACAGAACCCACAGGAAATATCTGTAAATAGTATGAGAGTTTATAAAATTGTCTCACAAGACTGAGGGGATGCACAAGTCCAAATTCCGTAGGGCAGGCTGCAAGCCAGGGACTCCGATGAAGTTCCTTGATGAGCTCCCCAGGAGATGCTGGCTGTCTTAAGTAGAGATGGGGATTCTCTCTGAATGCTGAAATCACTTCTCCTTTTAAGACCTCCAACTGAATAGATGAGACGTCTCTCATTGCCGAAGGCCATCTCCTCAGCTGATTGTAGATGTAACCAGCCATCTATGCAATCAACTCACTGATGATTAAAGTCCATGAAATGCCCTTGTGTTACAATTAGCCCAGTGATTGCTTGACCAAACAGGTGGGCACCATTACCTGACCCAATTGACACATTAGCCTAACCATCACAATATATAAATAAACTTATGCATCTTCCATATTCTTATGTGGAAACAGCAGAAGATAAATGATTTTACTATCTTTTGATATCACCCAAGTTCACCAACCTGACTAATTTGAAGTTAAGTAAACAATCAATAGGAAAGCTATAAGCTGAAAGATATCTTCCAAAGAAACCCTGGCTTAGTTTAGCAAAAATCAAACGGTTCCTCTGCAGGCTGCTGTGACAGAAAACAACAAGAATATACTAGTTATGCTTCTAGAAATTTCCCTTAAAATAGACTTAGGCAATACTGAATGTAGACCATATAGCATGACATAACTGTGATATGCTAAATTTGGTGTCAGTCAATTCTGAAAAGGCATTATTTCCTCAGAAAAAGAGAAAATATTTAAAGAGAATCCATAGGCAAACAAAGGTATGTAAAGACTGGGAAATACAGCCAAGCATTAAAAAAAAAAATGGAGGGGGGGTTAATTACTTTGGAAAGAAAAGAAAAACACATGGAAGGTTATTATCAAGAGATTGCTCACAAACTGTTCTCCAGTTTCAGCAGGGTTGGGGAAGGAGGATGCTTTCAAGAGTATGAGACTAAACTAGCAGAATTAGATTGGCTGCAATGTAGAAGTTCTTGAGAAAGAGTTGTTATAGAGAAAATGGCTTATCAGGAGAGGCAGTAGACACTCTTTCTCCACACTGCTTTAAGAATATAATAATACCCATTTGTCTTGTAATAATTTAGATGTAATGTTCCCTGAAATGAGAGAAATGGTATAGGTCAGGGTTGGAAATGAAAATTTTAAACATTTTCTTTTGCTGGCCGCTCATCCGCCCACACTCAGGCCGAATATGAAGAGTAGAAAGAGCCAGGCAGACTTAATTAGCTGCCTCTTGGCAACTACATTATTACATAACATTTTAAAGTGGTTGGTGGCATATGCAGGAAGTTGAAATAAAGAGTGTTGATTTTTCTTGCTCAGCATCAGCCTGGAGACCTTAGTGAGAGAAGAAAGTGTGTTTGATGCTAACCAGGTCTGCTTTTAAACAGTGGACACAACAATCGAGAGAAAGTGAGAGACACAGGGTCAAAGGATAATGCAAGTACAGAATCCCATGGGGCCCCCATAAATATTTCCTCTCAACAGTTCTCTCTACATGTGGTGTCTAATTGGAAGTTGGTGATATTTTCACTGGTTGTGCTCAGTTTTTAAGTCAAGACTACGTGAAGAAAGTCACTTATCATCTCAGACTCCCAATTTCCCATCTCTGGCTATAATCTTCTCTTGGTTTGTCAGCCTTTCACAGACATAAATCATCGTCATCACTGTAACCTCTGTCCTTCCCCCTCTCTATTGCTACAGAGTGTCAGTTTCTTCCTAGCTGTCCTAGTTTGAGTCTTTTGTGGAACCTAGAAAATCCTGTTCTTAAACATTCCTGTGCCTGTAAACCTACTGTATGTGGTGGGATCTTTTGGTTAGAATCAGTTAAGGGCCTTTGATTAGATTGCAGGACCCTTTGATTGGAATGAATTCAGTTGGGGGCCTATGATTGCTTCAGTGAGGCATGACCCAGGGTGGGTCGCCACCCTCTTGCTGGAGCCCTTTATAAATGGGAGAAGCTGCAGAAACACAGAGAAAGAGAGCTGCCATTTTCACTTTGCCATGCAAGAGACAACTCCAGACACAGAGAAACCCTGAGAGGCTGAGAGAGAAGCTGGAGGCTGCAATCAGCAGCACAGCCCAAAGCTGAAGCAGCAAGGCTCAGGGGAGAGGGGAGAGATGAGCCACGTGCCTGATGGCCCACAGCTGAGCTCAGGGAGAATGTGCGCCTGGAGGAGAAGGGAGAGCCTGGCGCCATTTTGTCTTACCAAAGTGGCAGAGTCCAGAATCACCAGCAGCAGACATTTGGTGAAACAGCATCTCTGATCATACCTTGATTTGGACATTTTTCACAGCCTCAGAACTATAAGATTTTACCCTAATAAATTCCCATTATAAAAGCCTACCCATTTCTGACATGTTGCATTGGCAGCCTTTAGCAAACTAAAGCACTAGCTTTGTGGCCTGTCTGCTAAAATGGAACCCATGTGGAGCTGCTTAACTAATAACCCACACTTTGTCTCCTTGAGCTTCCACTTGCTTTGCTCATCCCCAGCTCAGCTCAACCATCCCTTCCCTCCAGTCTTGGGGCGCCATGGCACACATTTCTGCTGAGTGACTCTGTGGCATGTCCTTGTAGCAATCTCTGTTTTCATTTCCAGTTTACTCCGTTTGAGAGTCCCTACAGTGCTGCTCAAAGTAAAATTTATTAAGCATCTAAATGTGAGCAGCATTATGCAGCGTACTATGAAGGCACAAAAGATCTCTTTCCTCCTTTCGTTTCCATGGCAATAAATGATCCTTGTCCTCCTCTTACTTCTTTGGCCACACCTTCCCAAGGTTTTCCCCTGTCTCATTTTTCTCCATTTGTCTCATCTGTCCCTGATCCAACTCATTCTTTATCTGCAGCAAAAGCTATTATCCTAAAATAAGAGCCTTAGCAAGCCATTTCCTGGTCCATGATTCTAATTCATTGTTGCCTGTATAATAAAATCTAAATAACTTGCAAGAATAGAAAACTTAGAGAAGCAAAGTATAGTGATTAAAGTAAGGACTCTGGAGGCAGACTGCCTAAAATTTGAATTTCTGCTCAAACTCTTGATAGCTCATGTTATTCCCATTTTATTGCCTTTGGGAAATTCATTTAACCTGTGTCTCTGAAGCATCATTTATAAAATGGGAATAACTTTACCTATTATTAAAATTGTTGTAAGGGTTAAAAGAGGGTCTGGCACAAAGTATGCACAATAAATGTTAGCCATTATCATTAACTGTCTTTACGGTAAAGAATTGTCAACTAGATATGAACTTAACAGCTAGGTAAATGAAAGGGTAAAATGAGTGTTTTTGTTTGCCAAAGGGCTGCGGATGTAAAGTACCAGAAATGGGGTGGCTTTTATGAAGGGGTCTATTTGGGGTAAGAGCTTACAGCCCCAAGGCCATCAAAAGTCCAAACCGAGGTACGGTTAGAGATGCTTTCTCACCAAAGTCAGCTACTGTCCCTCCTTTTGTCCGAGCAGGTGGCGAAGCTTGCTCTCTGCCGCCGTCTCAGCCTTCCCTTCCGGGGTCTCTTGGATCCCTGCTCCCAGAGCTCAGCTGAGGGCAAGCAGGCTTGGGGCTTGTCTCTCTCCAGGCCTCTGCTACCAGCCTGGCTGCTCTGCTCTCCTCCGGGGCTCAGCCGTGAGCTATCCGCGTACAGCAGGGCTCGTCTCCTCTTGAGCCCTGTGGGCCCAGCCTCTTGGGAGCTTCGTGCTTAAGTGACCCTCTAGTACAGGGGTCCTGAACCAGGGGTCCATGGACCCTCAAGGGGTGAGCTTGAATTTTAAAAAATCAACTTATTATCTTTATTTTCTCTGATCCCTAACTGAAATCTAGCATTTCCTTCACTTATGAATGTATGCAATAAATAAATTACAGTAGTATTCATTTCACCTGACTGGCAAGGGGGTCCGTGGAACAAAACAGGTGAAGAACCCCTGAGCTAGTCCTCTTTCACACGGCAGGATCGAATTCGGCAGCTCCATCCAGTGTCTGCGTTTCATCAGACCCAGCAAGAGGGCGGACACTCAACCTGAGTCCAGTCAAGAGGCCCCACACCCACAGAAATGGATTAGTTCACCAACATAATATTCCTGTTTGGGGGAGTAATAAAATAATTTCCAACTGCCGCAATGACCTTGAAGAGGTAGCAACTGCAGGAAGCAGTACCCCCTCTAGGGCTGAGGGAACCAAAGCAAGAACTGGAATTATTAGAAATTGGAAAGCTGCCAATTTCTACCCACTACCCCTATGGGACCCAGGCCCCTGCGCAGGGGGACCAGCCAGCTAATCCTGGGGTCTCCGAGTTGGGGTGCAATGAAGCTAGTCCTGCAGGTGTTGGAGAAACTGCAGACGGGGTTCAGTTGCTGCTTTGGGAAGGGAGCCTTGCTGATGTGCTCAAGACCATGCCTAGCTGGCAAGAAACCCAGAGAGAGCCATCCAAGAGTGTGGCCCCGCTCGCTCCCTGGGCTTGGCGTCTCCCTCCTGCGCCCCTACTGGCAGTGCTTAACGCAGAGCCCTCCTCAAAGCAGAATGTGGTTTTCAGAGACCCAGCCCAGGCATCACAAAGCCCAGGATGGAAGGGCGGAGCTGGAGGTAGTGGCAGGGTTCCTGAGTCATCCCCACCCCTGCACCTTAGCCACACATGCTTCTCCACTTCTCTGGTGCTGTAACCCTGTTTCCCAGACAAGAATATCCTGCCCTCACAGTCCTGTTCAGTCTTCAAGGTCTAGGTCAGATGCCACTTCTCTGTTAGACCCTCCCTGCTTTTCCTTTCAGGCCCAATCTCTCATGCTTGGGATTCTGTGACCACCCATATTGCACCATTTCACCTGCCCTTTTGGGGGCCAGCTGTGTACATTTCTCTTTATTGTGCTAAATTTCGGGGTCCCTTCAGTGTGCTTATATGCAACAGCAGCCGGATATAGTTACTCGATGGAATAAAGATATGAAGAATGTGGTCCAAGTTTTTTAGCAGGAGGCATATTATTACCTTGGTTTGCTCAGAGAGATGCCTCCAGATGCCTTTTACATGTCTTGGTCCTGAAAATTCTTACCGCATTATTTCAGCTGCAGCGTCCTGGCAGATTTCATTTCACCATGTGACCTTTTGCAGACCCCAGGAAGATCACTAGATATGTCATACAGCCACCAACAACAAAGAAGGGAAATTTGGTCACTAATGCTTAAATGACCCCAAGCACAAGGGCAAACTGGGGGTTATTCTGTAATAAAAAAGCCATATACTATAAAGCAACATCAGTTTATCTGCTCTGACGATCCTGCCTGCTAATAGTGTTACAGGCAGACTTTTTTCTTTTACTTTACATGTTCCTTATCTTGCTTGTGCAGCTATTAACACAATCAGATCAGCTGTGTTCAAAAGGCCTTGAACCAGTTACTGTCATTATGATGTGAGTGACCTTTCCAGGCTCAATCTGAAACCTGGTGCTAGGGTGGGAGGGGATAACACATTCAATTTCCTGCCCCTTTTAGTTCCTGCTTATCTCTCTTTCAAATAGCATTTACAAATCATCTTTTGTTATATTCCATCAAATGCCTGTTAGGGAACCTGGACGTTATTATTGTTTTCTTTTTTATTTGTTTATTTCAAATAAGAAAGCATCAGTTATCAATTGTAAAGTCATTTTTGTTATAGTTTATGTTTTCCTTTCCCTGGTCCTTAGCCAAGCCGTCTCAAATGGCTGCTCTACTGTCCCACTGTAACTGTGAGAATGACAAATATTCCTCTGAGACTTCCCACAGTCTGCAACTGGCAAACGTTACTCAGAGAACCTGCTCTTTATTTACAGACTGATGATTTATTAATACTGTTTATTTAGAACTATCAGTCACCAAGGGCTGTAGGCATTAAAAATAAATTGGAGTTGTGTGGCACTTGTCTATTAAACTAAAATCAAGTTACTTATTCATTAGATTGACAGAACATCTGGGCATAGGAATCAGTCACTGGACCTGGGTATCAAGAAACGTTTAGTTCTCACAGAAAAGTGGTGCATTATGGAGTCAAGGAAAGTACCCCTGGGAGCTATTGGTTGCTTTACTATTGTTGAGCCAAGGATGCATCTTCATCTCAGGTGGTACCTTAAGGAGGTGGTGCTGACAGAAGCTTAGAGACCCTGCAGCTGGCATCCCTCAGTTGACAGGAAACAGACTGTAGCAAGGCATGGAGGCATACTGCCCAGGCTAATGGTTTGATGCGTCATCTGATGCTCTTTACATTTTCAACACTCTTCCATAGTGCCAAAAGGGAGTGTTTTATTTACTCATGCACTCAGAGGCATTATCTGTTTCTAGGGAAACAGGACCAATTTATTATTCACATTTGGAGGCACAGTTAACTGGCATCATTGTTCCAACTTTTCCAGGCGTGTCAGAAGATCGCTTAGTCTGCCTCAGCAGAGAAGCTGCGTGCACCAGCCCCCTCAGCTAGCAGAGAGGGAGGCAGGACGTAGAGCCACCCTAAACTGACGCTCTCATCTATTTACCAGGCCACTTTTCAGTTGCTAAAACTAATTTCCGCTTTATCATAGCAAATATTTTTTGAGATGTGCTTAAGTATCTCAGTGGTTGAAAATTAGGAATATCTTTACACAGGACAAACCACCAAGAGACGGAGGCAAGAAATAATTGCAAAGTTACTGAGATTTTTACTTGGATCAGCTTACAATGGTCCAACAGCTTCATTTTGGGTGAATCCCCAGGAGTTTTCATTGAATAACTGTCCCACTAGATGAAGACTGTGGGATCAAACCGCTGGCTGCTAAGAATCCTAAATAGGATGTAAGGAATTGAAATATCCACCATGAGGCTGCACCTTCATTCTATCCCTTCCTCCAAAGAAATTTCACCAGATACTAATCATGACATCTGAGTGAGAAATTAGTGGAGAGAAAAAGAAGAATAAGGCTTAAACAAAAAGATGTCAACAAGCTCAGTATATTTAAAACTGAACTTGTACCACCAAGTGCAGGATGGTTTCCACATCTCATTTGGAAAACAGCATCTCTGATATGTTCTCCAAGGACTATACGCAGGAGTGAATTTAGGCAAATCATTTATCCTCACTGACCTCAATTTACTCACTTTGAACTCTCAAAATCTAATTTCTGTAAATTTTATGTAATAATCGCCCACAAATTCCCATTGGAGTGTTCTGTTAGAAATTTAAAGTTTTTGCCCAATTTTTCTCTCTTATTGATGATTTGACACCCATAATACTGCTTTGAAAATTGATTTATGTAATACAACTTGATAGAATATCTTTATTTAAGGTGTCATTCCAGCTCACACATTTGATGATAACACTTCAAATCTATCATTGTACTCAGACTCTTAAGTGCTGTGTGTCTTACTGAGTCATTATGCATTTGAATTAAGATCACTCATTGTGTTTGTTCTTGACAGATGGGTATCAGTTGCTCTATGACAGCAACAGAACAAGTCCTTCCCTCAGGGCCCCGAGCAAGGCTAGGGCACAGGAAGGGCCTGTTTGCCCATCGCAGTAACTGCGGCATGGGACTTTGAAAAGCACATCTCGTTGCCTGTGGAAATTCCTTTCATAGGCTCTACCAGGGCAGATGGATTTGTAACTAGACACTGTAATCTAAATTTACTAGGTACTTTATGTGAGAGGAGAGGGAGGGAAACAAAAGCTCTCCAGTTGTGTGTCCTGGGCCATTTGATTGCCTCTGAGCAGTGCACTCATCTTGATAAAACCAATACTGCAAGAGAAAAAGAAAAAGAGTTAAAATGTTTTCATATATAAATCTTCAAATGGTTTGATACAAAGTTAGAAATGTAGGTAACAAGCATTGGAAGTACATACATATATGTCATTTTGAATTATACCTTTTTAAAATTTGCCTTTATCACTTCAATAACTGAATATTTGAGTATGTCATGATCAAGTGTGATGTGTGACTTGCTAATTATGTGTCATCTTTCACAGCTCCCTCTCTCTACTCTAACACCCATGCCCGACCTCCAAATTGAAAATATCATTGATCTTCCCCAAACCTTCTGATAAAATCAATCATCCATTTAGAATCCTTCAACTCCGCTTCTTTCTTTCTATTCTATCTGCCACAGCCGTAGTTCAGTCCCTTATATTTAGCCAGTTTGCCTCTGATAACGCTTCTGCAGGTGTGACTAGGGAGGCCCTTTAAGAAGTCACGGCATCGCTGTTCCGCCAGCTTCTTGACTTTCTTCAGTTTCTACTTTCTGTCCGCTCTACTAAATGCACTTATCTGTTCTGTTCACCAGTTCCGAGGGTGTTACTACTGGTTTTCATATCACTCCCCAATCCAGTCAGTCTTCACGTTCTTGTTTCACAGCCTGTAGGTCCAGGCGGGGTTTTTGGAACTCTAACCCAGACCTAACAGCCCCCCATCACCCCATCTGCCTACTTAAGGAGTTCTTACCACCACAGCATGCCTGGGAGACCGCGAGAGTCCCCTAAGGGCACCTAGGGCGATGCTTGTGCACCCTATGCACTCATAAATGGTTGCAGGGCTTTCCTTGTACTCATCTTGAATAGCACTGAGCAAGCACTTCTCCTGAATTCACTTTTGATCAGGTCGTGCTTTCAGTAAAAACTCACCAATGGTAAGAAGACAAATACTTGCGTTCTTTCCTTCCTCCCCCCTTGACTCCTTTCCACCCCCCTCCACCTCCTCGCTCCCCTTTTCCTTCTCCCCCCCCTTCTCCCCCCCCCTCTCCCCCCTCTCTCTTTTTTCTTTCTTTCTTTGTTTACCAAGCTTTGGATCATTCTGTTCCACCGAACTGAAATTCCTTCTTCATTTGTCTCCTTCCCTCTAAAACCACTTCTACTCATTCAATAAAATCCAGCTAAAATCCTGTCTCTTTCATAAAAATGTAATTAAGAAATTCAACCCAGAATATCCAATGCCATTCAGTCAACCATTTCCTAAGCACCTTGTAGGTGCTGGTCAATGTTCTAGGTACTGGGGACACTGCAGTGTGCTACTTTGGACCAGACTCTTTGGTAACAAACCCCAATTCCCAGGGATTTAACACACTCAGGGTCCAGGCTCCTTCAGTCGTAGGGTCTTCCATCTTCTAGGGCCTTTACTTTCTCTGGATTCAACCAGCAGATTGGGAAAGAGCGAACATGCCTGGTGGCTCATTTGTGACATTCCTAAGCAGGCCTGCAGGTGGTGTTCCTCACATCTGCCCATTCCATTGCTAAAACTAGCATGACCATACAACTGCAAAGGAGCCTGGTAAATGCCGTCCTGCTCTATAGCCCACAGAGGAAGGAAATGGAACTTGATGCTGGCCATCATGGTATCATCTACTTAATGCAACCAAATGAAAAATCATTAACTTCTCCACCGCTCCTCCAGGGCAAAGTCTAATCCTCCCATTATTTGTGTATAAGATTCATATACATACTTTTCTGCAGTTGATTTATGGGTTCTATCATGATTGTTGCCCTATCAAAGTCACTCTGATGACTCATAGAAAAATGTGTTAGTCTACTAGTAACCAAGACTGCTTGTCTATGCAAATAAGGAATGCCCTCAGTAGATGCATGGTTGATCAGAAAGCTGGTGGTCTCCACGCACAGAGTTAGAGCAAAGTGAGTTAGATTCCCCTGTGGGCTGTAACGATCAAGTCACTGCAGACTGATGGACTGCCCTTCTGCGCTCTTGAAATACTTCTGTTTATATTTCAGCTGTCAACAAGATTTAAGAGCATCTCTTCTTGGGGTAGTGTTGGAAAAAAAACTAGTTTTATTTGTGTTAATAAAAGCATTACTATTATTGTCTATTTATCAAGATATTTTATCAATTATTGAAAGCTTTTAGAATCATATAACTTCCTGCCTATGTTTAACAATTTCCAGAAGTATGGTTTTTCTCTTATTAATTACGTATTTAAGTTGGTGGTTTCCTTTAGTTTTTTTGGGAGGCACATTAGCCTCATTAGTCATATATTTATAAATCATGTTCTGAGATCTTGTGTCAGAAATATCTTAGCAAGTACCTAATCCCATAAATTCTTGTGTGAACTCTTGATTTTCCTGGTTCAGAATTTATCCTGAAATCTAAAGGATGCATCATAGCTAATAGGTCTTCAGTTTCTTGCCAGATAGTTGATGCCAGAGAAAACTTTCCCTTAGATCTCTGATATCTATGACATCTAGACACAGAAGACCATATATAAAATTTATTTGTTCACTATTATGATCTTAACAAGTAAATAACCAGAAACATACAAATCCTTTTTTGTCTTTGGAGTCTCTCTCGGCATTCATTATACTACTTGGAAATTGGTGCCATAGAAAGAGGGCTGGAAAGGGTGGTGGTAACAGCACTAGAAAAAGGCAGTTCACTGAATTGCAATTTTCAAAATCATCTCCTACACCTATATCTTACAAGTAACATTAGCTCTTATTTCCCCTTGCAAAATACTAATTTTTTTAAATTAATGGAATGATAAAATATTGCAACTTCATATTTTTCACTTTTGTATTTTAAATCTAGTAGTTTTTACATATGCGATTAAATGAAATGTGTCTATATTCACATTATATAATAAAAATGCTTTTGAGTTGTCTGATGGCTTATGCCTTAGGTAACTCATTTTATGATCCTTCACTATATCTGAGTATTTTCTATTTCATGTGACAATATGGCTGTATGTTTGATTTTCAATAGTAGAGTCAATATACATGATAGAATTTGCTACAATTAGATTTACTAGTGTATTGCACTTATCTGTAAATATACAATATGTATATGATGTATGTGTACATGAATAAATGGTTGCATCCACATAAAGAAAATTTTCTCAAGACAGAAAATGTTGATATAAGCTAAACATCTTTCATTCTTTCTTTTTTTTTTTATTTGCAATGTAATATAGCAGCATCTACCTTCTGAGGACTGTCACTGTTTTTGCTGGTAGCTAAATGATGCAGAATAATTTTCATGTCAGAGCTTTAGAATAATGTATTTTAGTCTGAAAAATAATCTTAACTAAGAGCCAATAGATATGAAAATGATACTCTGTGGAAACATGTGCCAACTGGGGATTTATAGTACAAAAGGCAAATGATAAGTACTTTTGATCATTTCTCTTTCCTACTTTTCTTTTCTTTAGGGGATTGAATCAGTCCGTATTATAACTTTTAGAATGTCTTATTTGTGACCATTTTCTCAAAGGAAGGCACACTATGAAATCAGGTCACTTGCCTTATACATCCCTGCAGAGGAAAACAGCCTTCTCAACACTTCTGAAAGAAGAACACACATCAGTGTCCCCTAAACTGCCACACAGGTCAAGAAAATCCCTTGCTTCTGCCTTTATGTCATCACATTGCGTTTAGTCCCATTCTCTTGAGTGAAGGCATAGATACAATAGACTTGAAGGTACACTTTTTTTTTTTCTCACTTCCACTCTTCTGAAATCTAGATGTATGTTACAATTGATGATGTGTCTTAGTTTAGTTGGCAGTATTTTCTTTCTTTGGTGATTCATAAAATAATGGTATCTTACAATCAGAGATATCTTGGATGTGATGAATTAGAGTAATTAAGGCTAAACTGGTAAAATCTAAACCCTAACTTAGGAATCAAGTCAGTCAGAACCTGAGTGATGCCCTGCTCTTCCTTCATTTATATGCTCTTTGATCTTAACACCTGAGCTAAAAAACAAACTTTCTCCCCCATAGCACTGGAAAGCTGTTAGAATAAATGGTTATTGACTATACATTTTATCTTATAATGGCAACGAAAGTTGTTCTAGCATCAGAAGTCTCAGTCACCCCGACCATGTGATCTGTGAGATTCCACACAAAATGCCTCCTGAAAGAGGGAATTGAAATATAAAGGAAGCCCATCCTAGAGAATCCCCCACCCATTGCCTTCATCGTCATTGTGAGTCTCTGTTTTCATTGACTGTATGTTACAATAACAGAAAAAGCTATAAAAAAGCAACATAGTGACTAGTATTGAAAGAGATTAAGCATAAGATGGCTATCCCATTAGGATTTCATTTTGTTTTTGTTTGGGAACTAATGGTATAATAGAATGAATAAATATTCTAATACATTTTCAGTGACTTATATGTGTAGAGAAAATGCACATTATTACGTCAGAGGACCAGTTAAGTTAACTATTCTGCTAAAGTATTTTGGGGGGCCTTTTCTAAAAGCATGTGAAGGGTACACTTTGACACATTTTAACTATGTGCACACCCATGAACACTATCACTATAATCCTCACAATGAACCTATCCTGCACCCACAAATGTTCCCATGTACGTTTGTCTTTCTCTCCTTCCCATCTATGCATCCAAAAGCCCCAAGCAACTACAGATCTGGCTTCTGTCACTAGAGATTACTTTTCTAGAGTCCTGTATAACTAGAATTATATAATACATACTCTTTTTTGGTCTGGCTTTTTTCACTCAGAATAATTACCTTGAGATTTATCCAAGTTGTTGAATGTGCCCATAGTTTACCCCTTTTGATTGCTGAATAGCATTCCATTGTCTGACTAGTTTGCACATAAGCTTTCATTTCTCTTGGATAATAGCTATGAGTAAAATGGCTAAATGGTATGGTATGGTAGGGGTGTGTTTACATTCCCATCAGCAGTGTATCTTTGCTGACACTTGGGCACCCTTTGTAATTTTGTCGTTTCTTTACGTGTATAGTGCTATCTCATTGTGGTATTAAATTGTATTTCCTCGTGACTAAAGATACTGGTCATGTTCTCATGTGCTTATTTGATATCCATATACCTTCATTTGCTGAAAAGAGTGTCTTTCTCCAATACATTCCTTCAACGTTTGTCAAAAGTTGATTGAGCCATGTGTGGAGAATCCATAAATGAGTCTAACTCTGTTATACTGGGGAGCATGCATTCCAAAGTAAGGCCCACTGACAGAGTGCCGAATTCCTGAGCTGTCTGCCCTGCTTATCCTTTCTGGACGTCTCTGGAGCCCTCGGGAGCCCCGCTATTGGAGGCACTGTTTACCGGGGTAGTCAGTGAGATCCGCTGAGACTTGCATGAGCGTAACCTCTGGAATGGAGGAACTCTTACCATTGATGGGAAGGCAGTGGCCACCAAAGTCTATGAGGGATGGGAAAGGGAAGAATAGGTGTGATGTGGGGGCATTTGGGGGATGTTGGATTTGTTCTGCATGACATGCAGTGACAGATACAAGCCATTGTATATTTTGTCATAACTTATGAAATTGTGTGAGACAGAATGTAAACTATAATGTAAACTGTAGTCCATGGTTAGTAGCAATGCTTCAATGTGGGTTCATCAATTATAGCAAATGTACCACACTAATGAAGGATGTTGTTACTGTGGGAAAGTGTGGGAGGGGGAGGGAGTGGGCCATATGGGAATCCCTTATAATTTTTTATGTAGCATTTATGTAATCTAAAGCTTCTTTAAAAACAAAAAAATTAATTAAAAATTTTTAAAAAATCAATTGAAGGGGAGCAGCTCTAACTCAAATGGTTGAACACCTCCTTCCCATGTACAAGGTCCTAGGTTCAATCTCCAGTACCTCCTTAAAAAAAAAATCATTTGAACATGTATGTGTTCATCTATTTCTCAATTGCCTCTTCCTTCGATCTATTTTTCCATTTAGATATCAATATCATATAGTCTTGATTACTGTAGCTTTATAATAAGATTTGAAGTCAGAGAGTATTACCTATCCAACTTTGTTCTTCTTTTTAAAGTTGTTTTTTTCTAGTTTTGGCTATTATAGGTTCTTCTCACTTCCATATGAATTTTAGAATCAGTTTGTAAATTTCCACCAAAAAAAAAAAAAAAAAAGCCGTCTGGGATTTCATTGGATATTGTGTTGAATCTATAGATAAATTTAAGGAGAAATGACAGCTTAACAATATCGACTATTCCAATCCATTAACACAGTACATCGTTCCATTTATTTAGGTCTTCTTTAAATGCTTGTGGTTATTTTTTCTTATTTTAAATTTTCAAAGCACAGGTCTTGAATATCTTTCATCAGACTTATTCCTAAGTATTTAATATTTTGATGTACTATTTTAAATGGCATTACTTTGTATTTCAGTTTTGATTGTTTATTGTTAGTAATAGAAATATAATTGATTTTGTATATTGAGTTTGTATCCAGAGATCTTGCTAGCCTCACTTATTAGATCTTGTGTCCTGCAACCTTGTTAGCCTCATTTTCTGTAGATGCCTTTGACTTTTTTTCTCCTCATTGAGTTATATTTCCCTACTTCTTTGCATGCCTGGCAACTTTTTATTTGATACAAACAATTTGAAATATACCTTGCTGGGTACTGAGTATGTATGTATTCTTGACCTTCGTTCTGAGATATGGTTAAGTTACTTGGAAATAATCTGATCCTTTCAGGTATTGCTTCTATGCTTTGTTAAAGAGAAAAAGAGTAGCATTTGATTTAGGGTACCTTTTCCCCACTGATGAGGCAAGAGCCTTCTTAGTACTTGTGGTCGGCTGAAGCTGCATGTGCCCAGGAAAACGTGTTCTTAAATCCAGTCCATCCCTGTGGGTGTGCACCCATTTTAAGTAGGACCTTTCGATAAGGTTACTTCATTTAAGGTGTGGCCCAGCTCAATCAGGACCAGCCTTAATCCTGTTACTGGAGTCCATTATAAGCAGAATGAAATTCAGACAGACAGAGAGAGAAAGCCTTGAATCAAGAAGCTGAAATTCAACACAACCTGGAAGAGAACAGAGAGGCCAGGAGAGGCTGCCATGGGCATTGCTATGTGACAGAGGAGCCAAGAACCAAGGATTGCCAGCAGCCAGTCTCCAGAAAGAAAGCATGGCTTTGATGATGCCTTGATTCGACTCTTTTAGCCTTAAAACTGTGAATGAATAAATTCATTGTTTAACCCAACCCATTTCATGATATTTGCTTTAGCAGCCAAAGAAACTAAAACAGTATTCTAACCATCAGCTCCTGAATTTTGAGATTTACCATTCTGGCTGTTGGGGCAGGAAATATTCCCACCTGGGTAACTTCTGAGCACTGTTTCGTCTAATACTTTTGGCATATCCTTTCCTGTTTTCCAATAGATTTCTCACATGCATATGCTGATCAGTAGTCAATGGAACCCTCTGCACATCTCTTACATTCTTCCTCTGTATACCTCTCTCCTCTCTGATACCTTACACTTTGAACTCTAAATGCCCTAGCTTCCAGCAACTAATTTCTGGCTATGATTTCCTATCTTCATAACCCTCTCACTACACTATATATAACCCCATTCAGTCTTCAGCGACATCTAAATTCCTTTACCCATAATCTCAATTTCCTCCTTTTTATTAGATCCCCTGTCTTCACCTCTTATTTTTCATGAATTAGAGTACATGGTCTACTGCTTCAGTCACTTTTTCCAGTATCTTTAACTCCCTTGCCGTAATGTTCTTTCATTATATCCACTTTCCAAATCTTCACTGAATAAAATTATTCAATGTCTGTGCGCCTCTACCCAAACTCCTCAGCTCAGCTGAAGAAAGCAAACTCTACATCAGGATGGTCTTGCTACACATGCATTGTCCGTAGCCTACCCTAGCCCCCAGTGCTGCCCATCATCCTGCTTTGTCTAAAGAGTGGTAATTCCAACCTTTGTCACTTTCCGCAAAACATCCACCTCCCACATCAGCAGGCAATGGCAGCTGCCACTTTCCAGACATTATTGAAACTATTGTACAAAAGATTGCTTCATTTCCTGACTCCAAACCTTTCTATCTCCCTACACATCCTTTGCTCATTATCTCATTTGAGAAAAAAAGAGACATACTTCTCCTTAGTACAATTCCACCTGCATTCTGCATCCTATTCCCTTCTACCTTCTCAAAGGTCATACTCTCTTGATTGTTATCCTTTCCAATATTTTCACCCTCTTTCATTCTTCTGGCTCTTTCCCATCTACATTTAAACAATCACATTTGCCCCAGCTTAACAGAATTCATTTTCAAGCCTACTGTTCCTTCTAAGTGTTCTTCTCCACAGCCAAACTTCAAAAAGACTGACCACTCTTGCTTCCTGAATTTATTTTTTTATACTTAATTTCTTAATCCTGAAAACCATTTGACCCCTTCCATCGAGACTCCCTTTGAGCTGCTTCTACTAAAGTCAGCAACAATTTTCTTGTTACTAATTCCAGTGGTTTCTTTTTGGTCTTATCTAATCTAATATCTCAAAAGTATTCAATACGAAGGTCCATATTCTCTTCAGCAGATGCTTTTAGTGTTCCACATCACATTTCTTTGACCACCTCTGATGTCAGGCAGTATGATGAACTGTGATTTGGGCTGTTTGCATCCCTCCTCCATGCACACATGCCTAGAGAATTTTCTGCTTTAAAACCTTCTCTGAAGCTGCAAAGCCTGAGAAGACAGTGAATCCTGAAAAAAATTAAGGTAGTTAATGCCCCAGGGGAACCTCAACATTACTTTTTTAAAATGGAAGGAAAAGTAGTAAAATTTAGAAAACAATCATTGAAATATAAAGGCCATATGATATCATAATCCCAAAAAGAGCCTAAATAAAATATGTAAAAGTGATCAAAGTAATTCTGAGCTGTGCCTCTTAGGTGTGAAGCAAAAATGATGCCATGGAAAGGCTATCAGTTAGTACCTTAGTCAAAGAATTAGCAAGCAGAGAGATCTAAAGTTTACACTCAAATTAGATGCAATTAATTTCTTCTCCCTGAGAGCAAGTAGTGCAATTATTTCAAGGCTCTGACAGCTGTCTCTTGGTTCAAGTTTGGTATGGCAGGTTGAATTATGTACCCCAGAAAAACATGTTCTTGATCTTAATTAATTCCTGTGGGTTTACACCCATTGTAAAGAGGACCTTATGAAGATGTTATTTTTTTAGCTAAATGTGACCCAATTGAATGCAGTTGGGCCTTAACCCCAGTACTGGAGGCATTAAGCAAGAAAGGCAGGGGAAGAAGCGGGAGGTCAAGGGATCAGGGGGAGGAAGGAGAAGACACTGGCATGTGCATTGTCCGGTGACAGAAAAGCCAAGGACCAAGGGTCTCTAACAGCCAGCCCCAGAATGCCACAGTATTCGGGAAGAAAACATCTCCTTTCTGGGGCCTTGATTTTGGACTTTTAGCCTCAAAACTGTCAGGCAATAAATTGCCATTGTTTAAACCAGCCCACTGTCTGGTACTTCTTTTAGAAGACAAAAAAAGACAGTTTTGATACCAGAAAGTTGGGTACTGCTATTACAAATTCGTAAAAATGTAGAAATGGCTTTGGAATTGGGTAATGGGTAGTGGCTGGAATGATTGTGAGGCACTTGATAGAAAAATCCTAGATTGCTTGGAAAAGACTGTCAGCAGAAAAATGGACATTAAAGATACTTTCAGGGAGACTTCGGGAGGAAATGATGAACGTGTTATTGGAAATTGGAGGAAAGATGATCCTTCTTATAAAGTGGCAGAGAGGTTGGCAAAATTGTGTTCTGCTATTGGATGGAAGGCAGAGCTTGCAAGCCATGAACTTGGATGTTTAGCTGAGGGGATTTCCAAGTTAAGTGTACAAAGTGCAGGCTGGTTTCTTCTTGCAGCTTGTAGTAAAATGTGAAGGGAAAAAAAGGGATAAGCTGAAAGTTAAACTCTTAAAAAAAAAAAAAATAGAGAACTTGTAAGTTTACAGAAGAGCCATGTAAAAAATACAACATTCCCATGTTCTCCACTGTTGTTGATACTTTACATTAGTGTGGTAGCTTTGTTGTAATTAATGAAAGAATTTTAAAATAGAACAATTAAGTATAGTCCATAGTTTATATTAGGTATATTTTCCCCCATATATCACCCTGTTATTAATACCTTGTATTGGTGGTATACTTTTGTTATAATTCACGTAAGAACTTTCTTATATTTGTACTATTAACCTTAGTCCATTATCCAAAACAAGGTTCACTGTGTCGTATAGTCCCATGTTTTATCCTCTAACTTTCATTCTAGTAGCACATATTATACAAAACTTCCCCTTTCAAACATATTCACATTCATAATTCAGCACTTTTAATTACACTCACAAAAATGTGCTACTATTACTACCATCTATTTCCAAATCCTTATAATCAACCTAAGTAGAAATTCTGTACAAATTAATCTTCAGCTCCCCATTCTCTACCCCCAATCTATCCCCTTGTAACATATATTCAAGATTCTAACTCCATTATAATTAGTTCATATCAGTGAGATCATACAAGATTTGTCCTTTTTGTCTGGATTATTTCACTCAGAATAATGTCCCCAAGGTTCATCCATGTTGTCACATGCATCTGGACTTCATTCCTTTTTGCAGCTGAATAATATCCCATCGTATGTATATACCACACTTTGTTTATCCATTCACCAGTTCATGGGCACTTGGGTTGATTCCATCTTGTGGCAATTGAGAAAAATGCCACCGTGACCATCAGTGTGCAAGTATCTGTTCGAATCCCTGCTTTCAGTTCTTCTGGGTATATACCTAGTAATGGGATTGCTGGGTATATGGTAATTCAATATTTAGTTTTCTGAGTAACTGCTAAACTCTTCCACAGCAGTTGCACCATTTTCACATTCCTACCAGCAATGAATGAGTGTTCCTATTTCTCCACAATCTCTTCAGCACTTGTAATTTTCTGTTTTTTAATAGTACCCATTGTAGCAGGTATGAGAGGGTATCTCATTGTGGTTTTGATTTTTATTCCCCTACTGGCTAATGATGTTGAGCACTTTTTCATTTGCTTTTTAGCCATTTGTATATCCTCTTTGGAGAAATGACTATTCAAGTATTTTTCCCATTTTTTAAATTGGGTTGTTTGTCTTTGTTGAATTGTAGTCTTTCTTTATATATTCTGGGTATTAAAGTCTTATAGAATATGTGGTTTCCAAATATCTTCTCCCTTTGAGTAGATTGTCTTTTAACTTTAGTGATGAAGTCCTTTGATGCACATGGTCTACAGATTACATTATGGTTTACACTTTGCACCACACAATTTTATAGGTTTTGACAAAATGTATAATGGCCTGTATCCATCATTGCAATATCATGCAGAATGATTCCAATGTCTCAAAAATGTCCCAAGTTACCCCTATTCTTTCCTCTCCCTCCTCTCAGAACCTCTGGTAGCCACTGCCTTTTTAGCAATGTTACAAGTTCTCCCATTGCTAGAATAATAATAAGTCTACTTTAGTCCATAGTTGCATTCCCACCTTATATTTGTTCGTTCCTCAATCTTGAGGATTTGGGCATGGTGATGCCCACTCTGCTTCTGATTGAGAATAGGCTTAGATCCCATGGGGCAGATGGATGGAACTGTCTTGTTTGCAGTTGCAGATCCTCACTGCTTCTTGGGATGGGCGTTGTCCATCATCTTCCTTTTCTTAGTTGTCCTGGGTGAGTCTGATGAACTGGAGAGTAGATGTTGGCTGCAACTCTCCTGAGATTCAGGGCTCACCTAGCATATGAGCAGCCAGAAGATTTAAGTCTCTGGGACATATATTTAATGGATATAGTGCTAATTATTGGTTCAAATAAAAGAAGCAGAAGAACCGTGTATAGGAAAATTATAAATGAGTAACTGATACATTGGGGGAGATGGGTTTCATATATTCCAAAGTAAGGCCCACTGATGGAGTGACAATTTCCTGAGGTTGTCTGTCTTGCCTATAGTGTCTAGATGTCTCTAGAGCCCCCAGGAGCACCCCTACTTGAGGCATGGTTTACTGTGGCAGATAGTGAGATCCTCCTGAGATGTGCATTTGCGTAATGTCTGGAATGACCTCCTGACTCACTTTGAAGTTTCTTAGCCATAAAACTCATTTGCATTTAATATTTCCCCCTTTTGATCTAGGTCTTTCTCCAAATGTATCATTAGTTGGCACTTGGTATTAATCCATGGGTACCAGGGTGGCTCATCCCTGGGAGTCATGTCCCACGTCAGGGGGAAACAGTGAATTTATATGCTGAGTTTGTCTTAGAAAGAGGCCACATTTGAACAACAAAGAGGCCTTCAGGAGGTAACTCTTAGGCAATATATATTACCAGGCCAAGTTTTGATTTCACGAGAACAAGGTTCATGAGTACAAGCATCAGTATCAAGGGCCTGGTGCATTTGTCCACCCTCCTCTGCTAGGCACTGCCCATGTAATTCAGAGATTCTCGCCACTGTTTGAAATAATGTAGCAGGACTCACCAGGATGGAAATTCAGCATTCCATCAGTTATTCTGTGGGTCTCTACCCACCGAGACAATATCCCATGACCACATGAACACACACACATTCCATGGAGGCATGACCCAGGTGCATTCACACACACACATTCCGCCCCCTCCCACCCCCCCAATACTCCAGACCAGTGACACTCCCCTACCACGGCTGCAGCCCCTCTGCAATGCAAAACTTTCCCCAAAACAAAGCCAACAAAAACAAGAATGAAACAAAAAATTAAAATTAAAAAAAAATTTTTTTGCAGTGTATCTCACATCACTGTAAGATCTTTTTATGTATATTGACATTTTCTTCTGTATGTTCCTCCAGTTTCCACTTTATTTTCGAGAAGCTTTAGGTTACAGAAAAGTGACATAGAAAATACAGGGGATTCCAAACCTCCCACTCCCCCCTCCCGCCCCCCGCCACTCTCCCCTCCCAATAACATCCTACATGAGTAGATACATTTGTTACAATTGATGAACAAATAACGAAGCATTGCTACTAACCATGGTCAATACTCTAATTTTTGTTTTCTTTCCTTCTGCTTGCTTTGGGGTTAGTTTGCTGTATATTTTCCAGGTGTGCAATTAAGTTTTTTATTTTAGCTATTTTTTCTTTTTTAACGTAAGCATTTAGGGCTATAAATTTCCCTCTCAGAACTGCCTCCACCACATGTTGATATATTGTGTTTTTGTTTTAATTTGTCTCAAGGTTTTTACTGATTTCCCTTGCCATTTTTCTTTGATCCAATGTTTTCTTCAGAGAGTGTTATTTAACTTCCATATGTTTGTGGATTATCCAGTTCTCCACTCGCTGTTGAATTCCAGCTTCATTCCATATGGTCAGAGAAGATCCTTGGTATAATTTCAATCTTTCTAAATTTATGGAGACTTGTTTTGTGTACCAACATGTGTTATATCCTGGAGAATGATCCATGTTCTCTTGAGAAGAATGTATATCTGGCTGTTTTGTATGCAAGGTTCAGTATATGTCTGTTAGGTCTAGTTCATTTAATATATTATACATGTTCTCTGTTTCCTTTTTGGTCTTCTGTCTAAGATGTTCTCTCTATGGATGAGAGTGTTGTATTGAAGTCTCCAACTATTACTGTAAACGTGTCTATTTTTCCCTTCAGTGTTTTGCCAGTGTTTCCCGCCTGTATTTTTGGGCACTATGGTTAGGGGCATAGATATTTGTGATTGTTGATTCTTCTTGGTGGATTGCTCCTTTTATTAATATACAGTGTCCTTCTGTCTCTTGTAACAGCTTTTTGCTTGAAGTCTATTTTGTCTGATAATAGTAAAGCTTCCCCAGTGCTTTTTTGGTAACTATTTGCATGGAATATCTTTTTGCATCTTTTCACTTTCTGTGTCTTTGGGTTTAATGTGAGTCTCTTGTAAACAACATCTAATTGGATTATGCTTTTTTATCCATTCTGTCAACCTGTGACTTTCGATTGGGGAATTCAATCCATTAACGTTCAGTGTTGTTACTATAAAGCAAATATTTCAGCCATTTTGCCCTTTGGTTTTTATATACCGTATTTTTTTCTTTTTTCCTTTATTGCTACCTCCTTTGCCATATAGTTTATCTATTTTGAGGTATCTGACTGATCCCTTTCTCATTTCTGTTGCTATATATATCTTTTTTTATTACCAACTTTTTTTCAAATTCACAAAAATCAAAGAACAGAAAAAGGCAGCTCAACAAGTTATAAAAACATTACTACTAAAAAGTTCTTTTTTCAGGCACTTTTATCTCATCCAATTCCAACTGCTAACTCGGGTATTCCTCTAATGTTCAGAAAGATACACAAATGAGCATGATTATTTAAATAACATAGTCAAGGTCTCCTTATTAATGAAAAAAATGGAGAGAAAAAATGCTTAATCATATTCATATCTCATAAAACTAAACCGCATATTCTTTTTTTTTTTTTTACCTTTAGAATTAATATAGCACCAACTTTACTTTTGCTACAAAAACTTTACAATGTTGCTGTTAACTATAGTCCTTAAATTACATTAGTTATATTTTCCCCAGGTATCACCACATTCTTAACACCCTGTAATAGAACATTCCTGTATTTATATTATTAACGACAATCCTCATCTACTTCCAATATCATTGTTATACATCCCAATATTATCCTCCAGCTGTCCTCCAGCTAACATTAATCTTCCTAGACTACTTGTTTCAGCCACAATGACATCCATAAATCAACAGTGTTTGTTGCATTCATTATAATGTGTTACCATCAAGTCCAACCATTACCGCATATCTATATTTGACCTTATTAAGCATTCTACATATATCCAGCATCTTCTCCCCCTTCTCATCCCACATTCCATCTCCTACTAACCTACACTTAACAGTCCAACTCCATATATCTACTCATTGTATTTAGTTTATATCAGTGAAACCATACAATATTCACCCTTTTGTGTCTGGCTTATTTCATTCAACATAATATCCTCAAGATTCCTCCATGTTATCATGTGCTTCCCTAAGTGATTCCTTCTTACATCTGAATAATATTCTATTGTATGAATATACCACATATTGCTTATCCATTCATCAGTTGACAGACACTTAGGTTGTTTCCATCTTTTAACAATTGTGAATAATGCCAAAAGAACATCAGTGTGCAGATATCTGTTCACCTCCTTGCTTTCAGTTCTTCTGAATATATTTCTAGCAGCAGGATTGCTGGATCATATGACAGTTCTATATTTAGTTTCCTGAGGAACCACCAGATCATCTTCCACAGAGGTTGCACGATTTTACATTCCCACCAATAGTGAGGGAGTGTTCCTATTTCTCCACATCCTCTCTAGCACTTGAAGTTTTCTGTTTTTTAATAAAGGCCATTCTGTAAGGTGTGAGATGAGATCTCATTGTAACTTTGATCTTCATTTCCCTAATAGGTAGTGATGTGTCTGTGTATTTTTAAATACCTTCTTTGTGGATACCCAGGTGTTTATATTACACAACCTACATCTGTAACCAATAATTTGAAAAGATACCAACTTAGCTTCAATAGCATGCATGTTCTCTCCTCCCATATTCCTGTTTCCACTCTTTATGTTGTTTTGTCCTACTTTACCACTTTATATTTTGCATGTCTGATATCAGTAAATATGGCTTTTCCTTGTTCAATTGTATTCTGTTTCTTATATGAATTAAAGGATGCCTTGTGTGTAACTAATTATTTTTTTCTTGCTGCTTTCAGAATTCTCTCTTTTATCTTTAGCATTTAACATTCTGATTAGTATGTGTCTCTCAATAGGTCAAGTAGAATTTGTTCTGTTTGTAGTACATTGCTTCTTGGACATATATATGTATGTCTTAGGAGCTGAGAAGTTTTCAGCCATTATTTCCTCAAATATTCTTTCTGCCCCTTTTGCCTCTTCTCCTTCTGGGAAACCCATGATGTGTATGTTTTTGTGCTTCATGCTGTCACTCAAATCCCTGAGACACTGTCCAATTTTTTTCTATTCTTTTCTCTATCTGTTCTTCTGATTGTATAATTTCGATTGTCCTGTCTTCTAGTTCCCTGATTTTTTTGCCTGCTCAAATTTGCCATTGTATGCCTTTAGTATATTTTTAATCTCTAGTATTGTACATTTAATCCCCATAATTTCTGTTATTTTTTAACTTTTCAAATTCTTCTTTATGCTCACACATTGTCATCTTTATATACTTTGTCTCTATCCATATTTTCCTTCATTTCCTTGAATTTATTTAGGAGATTTGTTCGAATGTCTTTGATTAGTTGTTCCAACTTTTCAGTCTCCTTTGAAGTTTTAATTTCTTTTCTTGACTGAGGCGTATCTTCCTGTTTTTTGGTATTACTTGTAATTTTGCTGATTATCTTGAGGAGTTAACTCTGAAGGTCCATTTTTCCCACTTGTCTAGGGCTTTATTTTTGATTGGCTTTGCATTAAGGCTCTTCTTTGACACTGAGACCAACTTATTCTAGACCTTTAGAACAGCCCTTGTTTAACTGATGAGATTTTCTCTGCTCTTCACCTGATTCTTGTCCTGGATATGTGGCACAATTTTTAAGATTGCACTTTTTGTGCACTTGTTTCACCTCCAGAAGAATGTTTCCTTTCCTCTGTTCCTTCTCTGGGAATCTTAAGCTGTTCCTTTGTTTTAGTGCATAATTTTCTCAACAGCCCCTTTTAATTGTTTAAAACTCTTCCAAATTCCATGTCCTGTTTTCCTTACACTTCTCAGTTCTGTGACCCATCTTCTCTTACAGTCGTTCAGTTTAACCTCCCACCTTTTTTTTTTTTCTTTCTGCAATGCTTTTCTGTCTGTTAGTGTATCCTGTCCCAGTGAGTTAGATGAGATCAATCCAGAAAGGTGGATTACTTAAGAAAAGTCCATTTTTGCTTGGGTGGTCCAGCCAACTGAAACTGGGTTGAGTGAGGGCACAATGGTTTTTGCCAGCAGTTCTATTGCAGCCTGTCTTGTGCTCTCCTCCCTGGGGTTTCTTTTGTATGCAGCACTCTCAGCTGCTTGTGTTCTGCTCTGGATCTCTGTGGACTAATGTCCCTGTGCCTGGGTCTGTGAGGTCTCTTGCTGCTGCGAGTTTCTCTGTAGTCTTTGTCTGCAATGGGAGGGATCTGGGCTATGCTGCTTCTGTGCTACTCCTCAGCTGCATGGGACCAAGTGTGGGAGAGGAGGATAGGAACTGACCAGTGGTCTAGGACTGAATTTTCCTATCTGATCATTTTTCTGTTTCTTCTATTCATCCTTTGTGAAGTCCTTCTCCAGTCTCTACCGTACTCCATGGTTTTAAGTAAGTGGGATTTGTCCTTTTATTTGCTAAATCTCTGGGGGGCAGGGAGGCTTTTTCAGGAAATGTCTCATGTTGCCATGTTTATAATGTCACTGTGAAAGTTAAACTCTTAAGCATAAAGGAACCAGAAACTGATCATTTGGAAAATTCTCAGCCTATCCAGATATGTGTTCTGAGACTAGTGCCAGAAATGGCTCTGTCAGGAACCAACGTGAGCTTCTGGGAAGTGAGTCCCCAGAGATCAGGGTTCCTCATGCAGGTTTAACTGAAAAACCACTTGCCAATGGAATGTGCTAGAACATGGATCAGCCAGCCATTTCAGTGGAAGTCAGCATTTGAAATGCAATTCTCTAGAAGGGATTTTGGAAAGTCCTTTTGTGTGGTGGTTGAACTCCCTGAATTGCAGGCAAAGCTAACAAGTTTTTTGCAAACATTTGTCTGAACAGAATCACTGCCAGCCTGGACTTAAAGTGACAGAGAACAAATAAGTTGAAGGAAAAACCATAGAAACAGAGTTCTGGACTGTAAACATCTCCTAAGCCAGGAGATGGGTCCACAGGAGAGAAGAATTTTACCCCAAGGCCAGACCACATCTGTAACTGATTTTGAGACTTTGCACTTAGCATTGTTTTAAAATGACTTACGGCTTTTGGGATATTGGGATGGGGTGAATTTATTTTTCACCTGGGAAGAACATATTTATTTGGGGTCCAGAGAGGGAAGTATAGTAGGCTGAATTTATGTACCCCAGAAAAGCATTTTCTTAATCTTAATCCATTCCCGTGATTGCCTACCCGCTGTAAATTGGTCCTTTTGAGATGTTATTCTAGCTAAGGTGTGACCCAATTGAATGGGGTTGGGCCTTAATCCTATTACTAGAGGCTCTATGAGAGAAAGCCAGGAGAAGCTGGAAGTCAAATAACCTGGAGGAGAAATAGAAGAAATAGAAGACATCACCATGTGCTTTGCCCTGTGATCGAGAAGCCAAGAAGGCAAGAATTTCCTGCAGCAAGCCCCAAAACATCACAGTCTTCAGGGAGAAAGCGTGACTGCTAACTCCTTGATTGTGGACTTCTCCTAGCCTCAAATCTGTGATCCGATAAATTCCAGTTGTTTAAGCCAATCCATTGTGTGGTACTTGTTTCAGCAAACCAGGAAGAAGCCAGGTGGGATCCCTGTGCCCTCCCCTCTCAAGAAGGATGCAGCAGTCACACGCACTGGCCCTGAGAGTTTCCAGGTCTTAGAGAGGATGCTCTAAGATATTATACAGATATACAGTTATACAAATAGTTGTGATCACCCACAAAAGCGGTTGAGTTTTGTTCCTTTTTTGAGATACGGGATCATAAAAGGAAAAAAAAAAAAAGACCTCTCCCTCAAAAGCTTTTTTTATTATTGTGTTTTATGTGCTTTCTTAGAGAAAAGTTATAAAACTTGGTTCTTTCAGTTTCTATCAAAGCTATACAGTGTTTCCTTCTTTTTTGTGCAAGTCACAAAGGAGCCATGAGTGTATATACTTTCACATCAGATGTAAAATTCATATCTCAATTGTGACTTATGCAAGGAAAATAGGAAGATCCATTAGACAGGCCTACAATTTGTGAATAGTGATTTGCAGTTGGGGAGTACTTTCCTTTGAAATCATTAAATCTTTACAACTGAGTATTCTTTCTGCCTTGTCAGATTCCACACATTACCTCATCATGTGTATAAAAATGATCTTTAAGAAATGTCTTTGATGACTTCAACAATGACCAAAGTTCATTCAATACTTTCTCTACTTTCTAGAATTTGGAGGCATTTTTTATCCTGTCATTTCCACAGTGCATAACAAAAAGCTGATGTCAGAATTTCAGTGTGGCTGCACATAATCCTCTACCGCTATTAACAGAGATATTTTGAGCCAAATGAATAGTGCCATCCTTAGTATAATATTAACTAGGATAAAAAGTGCCTTTATATAAGTTGTGTTCTTACTGTACATGAAAAATCAGATGCGTACTTTAACAGATATGATTTCAACAGGACTAAAGTAGGGGAGAACTATTACTGTGCCCTGTCTTATGGTCAAAGCAGATATTTCCTCTCATTCTTCCAGTGAGCTGAAATTCATTCTCTTTATAAGCATCAACCCCATTTGCTGGTTATTATTACAGAGAAATTTGTTTTGAATAATATAATATTAAGCAGATTAAAATATGAGATTATAAAAAGTCAAACTGCCTACAAAGAATGAATGAATGAATATTCCGTGATTATAAATAAGTCACATAAAAAGAGCACAATCCTTTGATTTCCCTAAGGTGCTCTGGACAATGTAAATGAACACGGGACATCTAAAATGCCAGTAAAAAGCTGGCACTGCCAGCAGGCTCTGAACCACTATTTCATCTAATAATAGCTTGTGTATATCAGTGAATACAGAAATTCTTCCAAATGAGTTTTCAGTCCCTCGGTCACCACTGTTTAATATTTTCACATTCCAGATCTTCGAATAACTCAGAGGCAAATATTTTAGGATAGTAATCTTCAGTAAAGAAGAAGAAGAAAAAGTGGAAATAAACAGCATTGAAACTCTCATACTTTGAAGACAGCTTTGTTTTTGAAGGGAAGATAAGCACTTTCCCTAAAATTGCCCACGCTTTCTAACACACTGTGCACGCTGCCACCCCAAGCTCGGTGAAGTTCCACCAGTCTAGCTAGCTCACGCCTCTCTGCTTATGTACCTGGTTTTACCTGCCAAGGTAAAGCACTCTTTTGCTGCCTGGATAGCTCTTCCTCATCCCTCACGGCTCACTGCACCTTCTCTCCCCGTCTCGCCTCCCAATTCAACATAAATAGGCTTCTGGACGGTTCCCTTAACACCCTCTCATTATGTACTTCAGACATTTGGTTCATTCTGTCTTTCTAACGAAGTTGTAAATTCCTCAAGGCATTAGGTCATTCACCTTTTGATGTTCATCCTTGTGAGGGTCTGGCATAGAGTGAGGGCTCAGAAGAGGCTGAGGAGGTTAGTGAACATCTGATTACTGAAAACCAACGATAAAAAGAAAATATGATAGAACTACTCAACCTAGAATTATTTATCCTGGGAAAATAGTTCTCAAAACTGGGAGAAAAATAAAGAAATTATCAAGCAATAAATAAATAAATAAATAGTTGCGCTAAAAGAAATGTTAAAGATTATTTGCACTGAAGTAAAGGTAATCCTATTTGGAAACTCCAGTCCACCCAAAGGAATGAAAAACACCAGAAATATATTTTTTAAATGTATGTAAATATAAAATATATTTGCTCTTTGTAATTTCTAAAATTTGTACTTTCCACTTTTTTCTCTAAAGGAAAAAGAATAGCAATGTATTGAAGGGTTTGTAAAATATGCAGGCATATATGTATAAGAATAGTGCAAAGAATTGGAGAGAGAAATGTAAGCATGACATTGCCAGAGGCCTATTGCAAGTCCTAGAAAAACCATACACACTAAAAGACAACTAAGGGCTTGAGCTGATAAGTGGAGGAAGAACTAAAATGAAATATTAAAAAATTGCTCAATTAATAGAAAATAAGGCAAAGAAAGAGGGCAAAATAGGAACAAAGAATTAATGGGATGGAGAGAAAATCAGTATTCTAATACTAATCTTAAGCCCAACTATAGATAAGTATGTTAAATTCACTAAAGACACCAATTAAAAGGTGGGCATTGTTAGACCACATTAAAAGCAAGACCCTATAACACAGTATCTGCAAGAAGCCCACCTTAAATGTAAAGATATAGATAAGTCGAAAGCAAAAGGGTGAAAATAAAAAGAAACATGCAAACACTAATAATAAAAATGTTGAAGTGGCTCTCTTAATATCAGCTAAAGCAGACTTCAGTACAAGGAATGTTGCCTAAGATAAAAATGGGCATTTCATCATAATAAAAGGTCAATTCCTCAGGAAGACATTATAATCCAAAATGTATGTTTATGCACCTCAGAACAGAGCTTTAAAATACCTGGAGCAAAATCTGATAGTGTTTAAGGAGAAATTGACAAATTCACAGTTATAGTTGGAGATGTTAAAACTCTCTCCAGTAATTTATCAATTACAAGAAGAACAGAAGGACAGAAAAATCAGTAACATAACACTCTTCTGTAGTAATTTATCAATTACAAGAAGAATAAGAAGGCAGAAAATCAGTAAATCCAGAAGACTTGAACACAGCTATTAACCAACTTGGCCTAAATGATATTTTTAAGAGTTCTATAAGCAATAACAACAGAATTTTTTTTTCATCCCCACGTGAAACAGTCACCCAGATTAACCTATGTGCTGGGCCATAAAACAAGTTTTATTCCTAGTAAAAGGATTGAAAATGTAAAGCTTCTGTTTTTCAATCGCAACAAAATTAAATTATAAGTTACTAACAAAAAGATACTTAGGATCCAAGGTATTCCATATACTTGGAAATTCAAAACACACATCTAAATATCCAAAATGTCAAAGAAGCAGTTACAAAGAAAATTAGAAAATATTTTGAGCTGAATGATAATGAAAACAGAAGATGAATGTGCTATAATTAAAGCAGGACTTAGAATAAATTTATATCTTTAAAAAAGGGAAAATTTGAAAATCAAGGATCAAAACTTCCATCTTAAACATTTGGCAAAAGAAAAGCAATTTAAACTTAAAATTATTAGAAGGAAAGAAAGATTAAAGGGTAGAAATAATGAAATTGAATGTGGACAGACAATAAAGAAAACACAATGAAACCCAAGAAAGTTTTTAGAAATATCAATCAAATTTTTAAATATCAAAAGGAAGATATAAAATTCAAATTATCATTGTAAAACATAAAGAGAAAACATTACTATATCTCTATCCTAAAGGACAGAAATTGAATATAATGAATAATACTGCCAATAAATTTTACAACTGGAACAAATAAATTCCTTGAAAACATAGTTTCTATACCTGGCACAGGAAGAAAATCTGAATTGCCCCATATATATTAATGAAATTGAATTTGTAATTTAAAACTTTCCCACTACAAAAACTTTAGACCCAGAAAACTACATCATGACCAAGTATAGTGTATCTCGGAAGTGCAAAGCTGGTTTATCTTTAAAATCAATTAGCATAATCCATTGCATTAATAGAATAAAGGAGAAGACTCAGGTTCATTTTAATAAATGTAGAAAAAGCATATGAAAAATTCAACATACATAATTAAACTCTTAGCAATGTAGGATTAGAGGGAAACTTTCTCAGCCAGAAAGAGGGCATCTAAGAAACATCCACGTTCAGCATCATGCTAAATGATAAAAGACTGAAAGCCTTCCCCTCTCCTTGCCTCCTTCATCACCTCTGTGCAGCATTTAATGAAGGGCGCTAGCCAGTACAATAAAACACAAAAGAAATGCAATGTCTTAGACACAAGGAGGAAGTAAACCTATCTCTGTTTCAGATGAAATAGATAAGACTGTAACTATCTTAAGGAATCTGCCCCCCAAAAACCTACTAAGTTAATATTTGTGGGCAAAATATGCGTAAGACCTGCACACTGAGAAATTACATAACATTGCTGGGAGAAAGTAAATATCTAAATAAATTCAGAGATTTACCACATTAACGTGTCACAAGACTCAAGAGTGTTCAGATATTATTTCTCCCCAAATCTATTTTTAGATTCAACACACTCCAAACAAAATCCCAGTAGGTTTTTACTTTTATAGAAATTAGCAAGCTACTTCTAAAATTTACATGGAAACTCAAAGAACCTAAAATAGCAAAAACAATTTGGTACAAAAAATAAACTTAGAAAACAAACTGATTTTAAGGTTTACTCTGTAGTAATGTTAAGACAGTAAGGAGTTAGCATATGAATGGGCTTACAGTTTAAGGGAATAGAATAGAGTCCAGAAGAAGATCACACATATAAAAGCAATTAGTTTGTCACAAAAAATGCCAAGGTTATTCAATGTGGGAAGGGTATTTTCAACAAATGGTGCTGAAACATGTGAATATCCACATTATATAAAATGAACCTTTAACCCTATCTCACGCAATACACAAAAACAAACTTAGAATGAATCATTGACTTTAATACAAAAGCTAAAATTATAAAATTTTATAATTTGACTTTATCAAAGTTTTAGCCTTGGGTGCTTCAGAAGAACTGTTTAAAAAATGAAAAGGCAGGCTTCAGACAGGGAGAAAATATTTGTAATATATATTTGACAAAGGACTTGTATCCATAATTTATAAGTAACTCATATCTCTATATTGGGAAGACAAATAACATGGTATAAAAATTGGCAAAATATTTGAATGTACCCTTCATAAAAAGTGACTTTGAAATGTCTAATAAAAGCATGAAAAGATGCTCAGCAATTATAGTCATCAGGGAATTCAAATGGAAACCCTACTTTGATATCACTACATAGGTACAAGAATGGCTAAAATAAAAATAATGAAAATATCAAGTATTTTCAAGTATATGGAACAACCTGAAATTTCATACAATATTTGTGGAAGTGTAAAATTGTGCAACCACTATAAAAACAGTCTGGCAGTATCTTGTATAGTTAAATGTTCACTTAACATATGATCCAGTAATTCCACTCCTAATCGTTTCCTAGGAATAAATAAATTAAAATATATGTCCACAAAATTTTGTATCCAAATGAACAAAGCATTTTTATTCACAGTAGCCTAAAACTGAAACAAAACAAACCAAATGTCTATCCACTGATGACTGGATAAGCAAATTGTGGTATATCCATATATCAGATTACTACTCAGCAATAAAAAGAACAAATTGTTGACATGCACAACAACATGGATGAATCTCTTAAATTTTATCTGAATGAAAGAAGCCAGACTCAAAAGAGTACATACTGTATGATTCAATTTACATAAAATTCTAGAACAAGCAAAAATAATCTTATATGAAGGACGTCAGATCATTAACTACTCAAGACAGAGGTAGAGGTAATGGGGAAGGAGGCAAGAAGAAAGTTTTTTGAATGAAGGAAATGCTCTGTATCCTAATTATCTTGATTACCCTGATTATTCTGATTGGGATGATTGTTACATAGGGGTATATATAAATGCATATATATATAGATATGCATATATCTCTCTATATATATAATGGATCCATTTTACTGTTTGTAAATTATATTTCAAATTTTTTAAAAAATATTGCTATAAAAATCTTGTCCACAACTTTTTGGGGGCATGTGCAAGAGTTTCTCTAGGGACTGTAATTAGGGTATCTTCTCGATCATAGAGTATGTAATTATTCGCCTTTAAAAGTTGATTCCAGTAGTTTTCCATAGTGTTTGTAACAATATGTACCCTCACCAAGGGTGTATAAAACTTATTGATTGACATCCCTGCCTACAGTTAGTGTTATCAGGTTTCAAAGTACTTCCTTTTTGCCAATCTTTAGGCATGAAATGGAATATCATTAAGGTCTAACTCTGCATTGTCCTGATTATTAATGAGATTAAATTCTTTTTCACATGTTTGTCATTCATGTTTCCTCTTTTGTCTTTTGCTCATTGTTATGAGTTGTTTCTCTTATAGATTCATATAAGTTTTAAAAATATATTCTGACTATTAGTCTTTGTCAGTTATTTTTGTGGCAAATAACTTCTGGGTGACGGCTTGCATTTTTCTTTTCTCACCGTGTCATTTAATGAACAGAAATTCTTAATACAGTCAAATATATCAGTAACTTTTAGGGGTAGGAATGCTTTACATCTCATTTGGAAAAATAATCCTTTGAAAAAGGACAAGAAAACATTTTCCTATTTATTTTTCTACAAGAGTTACCGTTGGCATTGGCATCAGCAGACAAGGGAAAGTGAACATGAAGGAACATGTGGCAGATTTTTATGAGCCTAACCTAGTGTTTGGTACATCATTTCTGTCCATATTCTATTGGTCAGAACTAAGTCACATGCCCCTGCTTAAGTGATCCTTGAAAATGTGGTTTAATCGTGTGCCTTAAAGAAATGGAAATGGGCTTGATGAATACTTACCCCATCTGTTCTTCTGGTGAACATTTCACTTCTTTCCACACATTTAACACACTCCCTCCCTTCCCAGGGGAGACAAACCAAATCCCACCTGGTTTTTGCATCCAGCCCAAAGTCCAAGATGTGCATGTCTCTATCGGGTAACATATGACCTTAAAGGTGAGTTGTGTGTCCTCACAAAATGGTGGAATAGGAATAGGTATTCACAGGGAAAAACAGATTTCATTCAGAACAGAGAAGAATGGGCATTCATTGTGAAGTTCTTTCCCTTGTGTGTATATGGGGGAGCTCTGGGGGCCCTTGATTAGATACTGATTCCACTCCCTTTGGAAGAAACTGCTTTGTCTATTCTCCATGGCACCTTGCTCCACCTGCTAACGTTTTTCCCTTTTGTTTTTCTCCATGGCCATAATTGAAATGCATGTTGAAAAGTATTCCCTTCTTGGGCGCTGTACAGCTTTCATAGCTCAATTCAGCTGGTACACATTTGGAAGTTTTAAATTTGTGTTAAGGCTCAAATAGTCGAATGTTTTCCTTTTGAAATGCAGGATCTTGGTTTATTTGGCAATACAGTCACTGCAAGAATCTAGTTGGTTTCGGATCCATTTACTTCCACTCAATTCCATGTGAAAGTAACTTCACTCAAAGTTGTTCCCTAGAACTAATTCTCAAATCACCATGCCTCTCTTTCTCAATGTACTGGTAGCCACCTTGAGGCCATTAGGCTTGGTTAGAAAGAACACAACCTTCAGCATTGCCATGGGATTGATTCTTAATGGCCTTTATCTTCTATGCCTTTTTTTCTTATTTCCTATTGTTTGGGATCTACAAAAAGTTTGATTTTCCAACTGTATCAGTTATTTATTGCCATAATAATGGTGTATAACAAAACACCCCAAAGTATACAGTTTAAATCAACAGCCATTCATTATTTATCACCAGACTATGACTTGGCATGGTGGTTCTGTTGATTTGGGTCAGGCTGGCATCTCAGCTGGACTTGCTCATTAACATGTCATCTCTAGGGTCTGCTGGAGGCTGGCTGATCTGGAATGTCCAGAGAAATTAAATATCTATGTGGCCCTGCTTCTCCACAGTCTAGCCCAAACATGTTCTCATGGTAAAGGAATGGGTCCAAGAGACAGCAGAGGCACACGTCTTCTCAAAGCTGCATTATACTGGCCAAAGCAAGTTATAAGGCAGCCCACATTCAAAGAGTTGGTTAACAGACTCTGTCTTCTAACAGAAGGAGCTGTAAAATTACATGGGAAAGGATGTGTATATAGACATAGATTGAGAATAAGACCATTTGCAATTAATAATCTATACAAACCAAATTTGCACCTTTTGCATTCCTTCTATTCTCTTTTAGTTCTATCAACCATCTAGCCAGTTTCTTTTTCCAGAGCTCACTCTAATAATATCTTCATGAATGGAGCTATTAACAATCAACACACACTTTTAACATTTTGTTTTCTAATTCCTTCCCCTAGGCTCTGACTCTTTCCAAATTATTAAGTTTGTAAAAGACAGCAGTTTACCAAATGTTTTGTCACTGTGTAACATAGGTCTCCATCTTTTCATTCTCCAGTATTAAATCCTCACCTCTTTCTCCCAACTGGTAAGCCAGTTCCAAATATTTTATGCCTTCATATGGCAATTACCCATTTCAGTGCACCAATTTCTATGTTACTCAGGCAATGCTAGCTGGTATAACAAATAAACCCTCGAATCTCAGGCTCTAAACAAGATATGTATTTATTTCTCATTCATGTAATGTTCAAAATGAGTGTTATACTATCTTTCCCTTCAAGAGGCTACCTTATTAATTTTACCAGGAATTTTTAAGTCTAAAGTTCATCAATATCTTAACCTTCCTCTCCCCAAATAAAGTTATGACAAAGCAACTCTAATCACTTCTTGCCTTTACTTACATGCTGTTTTTCATCCACTTTTTTTAGTTCTGTCTATTTACATATGCTAAGATTTATTATTTATTATTTATCATCATCATCATTATTAATACATGTCACCAGTATTGTTTTGTGTTTCTGCACTATTCCCTCTTCCCACTTGAACTTCTTTTCTGGAGTTATTTTCTTTCTTCCTGCAGCACACACTTAGTGATAGTCTAGATAGTCTGCTGGTGGTAAACTTGCTCAGTTTGCTGCATATTTGATAATGTCGTTTTTCATCTTCACTCCTCAGAGACAGTTTTACTAGATACAAAATTCTAGATTTATTTCTTCTATGCCCTCTTTAAGCCCACTGAACATAATTATTCCATTTTTTTCTCTTTTCATTGTTGTTAGAAAATCAGTGAACATTCTAATCATTGTTCTTTTGTAGATCATCCGTCTTCTCTTTCAGGCTCCTCCTAACATGTATTACTGGTTTTCTGCAGTCTTAGTCACATTTAGTATATACTGCATTACCTGTATTTACAGATTCATGTTTTTTAATCATTTCTGGAAAATTTTATGCAATTTTATCTTCAGATATCACACAGTCTCTATTCTCCCTCATTCTGGGTCTTTGATTGGACTCACATACATTCTCAACTATTTTAACTGATACAGAATATAGAAGGAGATAGAATACTTGGCATGTTTACCAAACTATCATCCATCACAATGATACCCAATCTGCCAAATATTGGGTATCATTGTAAACAAACACATTCAACAGCAAATAAAGTTATAAACAAACCAGCAAACCCAGTAACTACAGAAATCTCATTTTTTAATATAGATGCAAAAATCCTAAATAAAAAATATCACAAATCAATTCTGGTACATATCTCATATAAGGTTAATTCCAATATGTACTTAACCAAATAAGCAAAAGTTGCCAACTTTAATCCATCCATTTCAATTTTCTGTTCTATTGCTGAGGAATGAATCAGACAGGTGCTCAAAGATGCACAAGGGTATTTATCATAGCATTGCTTATAATAATGACATTGGTATTACTATAAGAAAAAAGTAATGAAAACATATCTTATATGTTGGAGAAAAACAGCACTCACTGGGACTCAGAGACTGACGATTGCAGGCAGGAGGTTTATTGGGAAGCTCTCCCAACGGAGGGGGTCTGAAGAATAGACTTAACCCACCGCCCCCTGCCCCGCCGGCATGGCAGGGGTCTGAAGAGAGACTTCAGCCTGCCCCCAGAGGGTGGTGGATATGGCTTTATACAGTACATTGATAGGCAGGGAAACCGAGTACAGCCTGGGGCCAAATGGCCAGTGGGGAGTGGGCTAGGAGGTCTTGGAATATGGGAAGGGTTGGTGGTGCTTGGGCCCAGAGGGGGTGAAGGGCCTTATCTGCTCCACTTTGTTTATTCTTGGTAGGGGATGAGCTGCCTCTGTGAGCACCAGCAGGTTGGCAGGTCTTATGACCTGTTAATCATTGCAAACCTCGTAAGGAGGATCCTCTAACACTATGCTTACTAATTATAATCCATGGCAGAATCGTATAAGAGATGTGAGTAGTATAAGCAAAGCACTTTGTCATTTAAAAGGAAAAAAAACTACAGCTGACTCTCCAAATAAGAAAAGACTTTATTGAAGAGGAAACATTTAGGACAGGTCTCAGAGGATTAGTAGGATTGTAACAGATAGGGTTGGAAACAGAGGGTGTGTTTCTGGGTCGGGAGATGTGGAAGGAAATAGTGAGAAAACAAACTGGAAAAGTACACTGGGACCAGAGTGCATTAAAACTGATTAGTGATAAACCAATCAGCGGAACAGAACTGAGAAGGCTGAAATAGATTCAAGTATGTGGGAACCAATTACATGACAAAGCAACATTTCAAATATTGTGAAAAGAAGGAGTTTTATTTATTTAATACTGCTAAAATAATTAGTTACATTCCCTATCTCAAAGCAAAAACATGAATATAGTACAGATGAATTAAAGAGCCAAAGGTTTAAAAATAATAGTTTAAAAAACTACAGAATTACTGCAGAAAATATTGGTATAAACCCGAGTTTAGATATAATTTTTTAACGAGCAAAAAACCCAGAAGTCTTGAAAGAAACTTATAGATGCATTTCTCTCAAAAGTTATTTTTTAAATTATATCAAAAATGCTATCATAAACTAACAATTCACTGGGGAAAAATATTTCTAGGAAACAAAATATTAATGGCCCTAATATACAAATAACTCTAAGAAATTAATTTTAAAAACAGAAAAAATCAGGTAGAAAAATGAGAAAAATAACATATGCAGACAATTCACAGAAAAGCAGATGCAAATAGTCAATAAAATTATGAAAAGTTGTTCAGCTTTCTTAGAGTTCAGGGAACTATTAATTAAAATAGCAACAAAATACAATTTTTAACTATCAATACTGACAAAAATTAAATAGATGGATCACATACAGTGCTGGCAAGAATATGGGGAAACATTCTCATACATTACTGATAGGTACAGGAATTGCTACTATAATATTGAAAAACAATCTGGCAGTACTTATTAAAATGAAAAATGTTCATACCTTTTAATCTGTCATTCCCAGTTTTATGAACATCTGCTGCAAAAAATAAAAGCAATAGCACATGATGTATGTGCAAGGTTGTTTATGGCGGCATTGGTTTATACTGGGGGGGAAATGAAAACAAGAAAACCAAAACAGTGTTGAATTTCTGACTGTAGGGGGGTTGACAATTAAATTCTGATAAATCTATACAATGGAATAATATGAAGCTTTTAAACAGAATGAATCAGGCCAATATTTAATGAATATGATATTTTAATAATAAAATAGCAAATACATAAGATTTATATGTTAAAAAACAAAACTCATCATTTTTATGTCTGTATTCATCGTAGAGACAAAGTGGGAGAGTATACATAAACTATATTTGGTATTACCAAAACAGGATATTTGCATGGGTGGAGGCAGAAACAGTTCTTAATCTAATTAAATCACCTTTCCTTTGATTCATTGCAATAAGCATATATTACTTTTGTACTTTTGTAATTTCACCAAATTACTTTAGCCATTTAAAGTCTTTGACAATTAAAAAAAATAAAGTGTAATGTATGAAAAGGTACCAAGTATTGTCTCTGAATTGCTTTCCTGAAATAAGGAAGTAAAGGAAACCAACCCCTTGTATCTAACTATTCACTCGACAATCTGCATGGAAAGTAAAGTATCTCAACCAGCACATGGTCCTTAATTGTGATTACATTTTATTGCACTCAGTCTATTAAGTGCTTAAATTCCCAGATAACAGAATCTATGTTCCTAATAGTGGAAAGCCTATTAACAGTATTTTTCTCCTTGCTATAGCCCGGTTCCAACAATCACGTGGATGAAGGTCAATGGCTATATTCCTAGTAAAGCACGTCTGCGGAAATCTCAGGCGGTCCTGGAAATACCAAACATACAGCTGGATGATGCAGGCATTTATGAGTGCAGAGCTGAAAACTCACGCGGAAAAAATTCCTTTCGTGGACAATTACAAGTGTACAGTAAGTGTTTTTAGCAGAGCATGATGCAATAGTCCCAAGAGTCAAACTGATAATGCAAATTAATTTTAAGTAAATTTTGTTGATTAGGTACCAAAAAAAAACAAAAAAAATCATGTAATTTATAATCCTACTTCTTTTGCATGGTAAAGCATTGGGTAAAATAATCCTACACAGAGAAATGCTTCAAATTAAAAATGAATGGGGAATTGACAGGCTTTCTGAGCAGCATAGAATGTCTGTCCTTAAAAATGAGATCTTTTCCTAGCACCAAAGCTATACTCTGATAAATTAAAAATCTTGGAACCTTTATTAATTTACTCAAGCTCTTCCTAAAGCAGAGGTCAGAGGCCTAACACTATTGCCCACAAGCCAAATCCAGCCCTGCTACTTGTTTTTGCAAATAAAATTTTATTGAAATGCAATCACACCCAATCATTTACATGTTGGCTTTTGCACAGCGACAAAGCCTAAAATATTTAGTGTGTGGCCCTTTACAGAAAGGTTTGCTGACCCCTAGCCTAAACTAATATATATACCCTTATGAAAAATAGCCTCAATGCTCATAAAATGTCCCTAAAATGCCAAAGAGTCAGCCAGGTTGTGTTTAATTATTGGGAAAACTTCTGAAGATCACAAATTGTATCCATTTTTCATATTTATTTTTGCAAAATACATGATATATCGTCAGTAAGTGATAGTATTGAGTATTCTCATTTCCCAGATGAGGATACTGAAAAAGAGTAATACAATAAGCCAGAACACTGATATAAGCAAATACAGATGCTTTAAATATGTAATTATTCAAACTGATATTCCACTGATTCTGCCAAGCAAATATGACTGTCAGAGTATCTTGTGATCAGCTCTTCTAACAACTTAGCATCCTTCACAAGGACTCTTAAAGACTATTCTAAAATGCTAATATCTGAATTCAACTTGTCTTTCTTTTCTTATCTCTAAGAAACCCTCTAGGAACTCAGCACTGCAACCAAATTTACTATGCTGCGCACATTTGATTGTTCATGATTTTAATTAATGTTTATTAAGTGCCTATTACTGCTCTACATGCTAGCAATAGCCTTAAAGGATTCATGGTCTAATGGATTAGATGAAAAGCAAACCCCACATTAGAGCAGGCCATGCTATGTGTTGTGAAAAAGGCATGGGTCCCTGTGGGTGTGAACCCTTGTAAACAGGACCTTTGGATGGGGTTACATCGGTTAAGGTGTGACCCAATGGAATCAGGGTGGCTCTTAATCCTGTTCCTGAAGGCCTTTTAGGGAAGGCTACAGAAAGAGGCATTCTGAGGGTGAAGCCAAAGACTGGAACTCAGTGGAAACTAGAAGAGAAGAGAGAGGCCAGGAGAGGCCGCCATGTGCATTGTCATGTGACAGAAAAGCCAAAGATCAGGGATCACTGGCAGTCAGCCCCAAAATACCACAATCTTCTAAAAGAAAGCATCACCTTGATGACAACTTGATTTTAGACTTCTGCTAGCCTCAAAATCATGAGCCAGTAAGTCCCATTGTTTAAGCCAACCCATTGCATGGTATTTGTTTTAGCAGCCAGGAAATTAAAAACAGATTTTGGTACTGAAAAGTGGGGTGTTGCCATTGCAAATACCTAAAAATATGGAAATGGCTTTGGAATGGGTAATAGGTAGAGGCTGGAGGAATTATGAGAGTTTAAAAATTAGTGAGAGCTATAGAGAACGTTTGTATCATCTTAGAGAATTCATAATTCATCATGAGCAGACTATTGGTAGAAAGATGGACATCAAAGGGACTTCCAACAGTGCCTTTGAAGGAAATAAATGTGTTCTTGGAAACTGGAGGAAAGGCAATCCTTGTTTCAACGTGGCAGAGAACTTGGCTAAATCAAGTTCTGATGTTAGATGAAAGGCAGAACTTGAAAATGATGAACTTGGATATTTAGCTGAGGATATTTCCAAGCTAATTGTGGGAGATGCAGCCTGGTTTCTCTTTGCAGCTGATAGTGAAATGATGTGAGGAAAGGCATAAACTGAGAACTGAACTCTTAAATACAAAAAGAAACAAGAAGCTGATGGCCCGGGAAATTCTATCCCTGTCCAGATAGTGCCCTCTGAGACTACAGCCAGAAGCAGCTCTCTCTGGGACCTCCCTGAGCTTCTGGAAAGTGAGTCCCCAGAGAACAGGGTTCCATGTGAGGGTTTAACTGAACATAGATCCACTCAGCTATTTCAGTGGAAGTCAGGGTTGGAAATGCAATTATGCAGGAAGGATCTTTGGAAAGTTCTATTTTCTGATGGTTTTGACACCTGTGAACTGCACACAAAGCTGACAAGGTTTTTGCAAAGTTTGTATGAGTAGAACCACTACCAGCCTGGACTGAAAGGGATAGAGATGAGACAAACTGAAGGAAGAATTATCTCAAGGGCAGGACCATGGAAGCCAACATCTTGACTGAAGAGATCTCCTCAGGCCAAGAGAGTAGGACAACCCATGCATGTAGGAAGGGCAGTGTCACCCTGTGTTTGGAGGTGGCAGGCCATCTGCCCCAGTGCTTGGATGGAGCAGACCTTGTACCCCATAGTGCTGGGAGAGTGCTGCCATCCTGATGTTCGGAAAGGTACTTTCACCCCCATGTTTGGGGAGAGCATGGCCACTGGGCCAGTACTTAAAAGGGGTGGGGCTGCCATTCCATCATGACTGGAGGACAAAACATGGATCCATAGATGAGTCTCAGACCTTGAAATCTAATAGAGTTTGCTCTACTGGGTTTTGGAATTGTTTGGAACCTGTGAGCTATGGTTTCCTTCTAATTTCTCCCTTCTGGAATGGGAATGATTATCTTATACCTGCCCCTCCATTGTATATTAGAAACATAACTTGTTTTCTAGACTTCACAGGTTCACAGACAGAAGGGAATTGTGCCTCAGGACAGACCACACCCATAACCAATGTTGATGAGCTTTGGACTTAGCATTGTTACTGAAATGATTTAAGGCTTTTGAGATGTTGTGATGGAATGAATGCATTTTGCATGTGGAAAGAGCATATCTTTTGCACTCCAGAGGGAGGGCTGTAAGGGTTGGAGCTATGTACAGCAGAAAAACCTGTTCTTAATCTTAATGAATTCCTGTGAGTGTAAACCCATTGTGAACAGGACCTTTAGATGAGGTTAAGGTGTGGCCAAAATGAATATTTAGGATGGGTCTTAATCCCATTACTGAGAAAGCCAGGCAGGAGAGCAGCCAGGAGCTTGGCATCAAGGGAACCTAGGAGAGCTAGGAGAGGCCACCATATGCATTTCCACATCACAGAAAAGCCAGGGACCAAGGGCCACCGTCAGCCAGCCCCAGAATGCCACAGTCTTCTGTGAAAAACCATCTCCTTGATGACATCTAGATTTTGGACTTCTGGCCTCAGAACTGTGAGCCAGTAAGTTCCCATTGTTTATGGCAGCCCATCGCGTGATGCTGGCTTTAGCAGCCAGGAAAATAAAACAGCATTTGCCAAGGGTTATAGGAGCACAGCGTGCAGCTCCTCCTACTAAGGTGAGTCAGGAAAGCCTTGAGAGGTTCTGTGCTTCTGAGGCTGAATAGGGGAAAGGGTGCTGGAAGAAAGGGGCACGGAGGCATGAAAAGATTTTGTGATTGTGGCACCAGAACACTTTTGCTTAATTTTAGGTCGTGGATGTTATATTCACAACTGAAATCGGAAAGCAAATTGTTCACAAATCCTTAAAGCAAATCATTAGGCTGATTTTCTAGCCATAGGGGAAAAATGTTGTTTCTGTACTCCAGTGGAAAAATGATGAGCATTCAAATACATTGTCACTTTATCCTCACAGAAACAGTGTAAAATATTACTACTTACACTTTACAGATTAAAAATTTGATACTGAAAAATCTGAGCTCAACCAGAACTTTGCTACTCAAAACAGCCAAAAAAAAAAAAAAAAAAAAA
>JAQZBX010000439.1:77010-111449 GCA_029593785.1 Cabassous unicinctus | reverse complement strand
GTGTCCAACAATACGAGGATACTCATTTTTTCACAATTTATCCAACATCATTAATTTAAATGCTTTTAAGTTTTGCCACTTTAATGAATAATGAATAATTTATCCTAGTGCTTAATTTGTGTTTCTGTAGTTATTAGTCAGTAGTCCGGTTGAACTTCATTTCATATAATAATTAATATTCATATATTAAGTGGCCATTGCATTTTTTTCCTGTGCCAGAAGCACATTTTGAAAAATTTCTTAGTCTGTATTATGAATAGTAACATTTATTAAATATTGTTTTTCCTTCCAGTCAAGTGTTCATCTTTTGACTATATTTATGATCTTTTTTCCTAGCCATATATTTTTAATATAGAATATTTTTCAGGTTTTACTTTATGCCATTAGGATTTTGTATGCCTTCATTTAATAGTCTTTGTTTTTGAGTATGGTGGGAGTAGCCAATATTCCCCACTGCATTTATTGAAGAGAACTACTGTTGACTATTCTACCTATTTGAAATGCCTTGCTTATCATATACTAATTTATAACTGTGCATAAATTACTTTGTGTACTCACTATTGTATTCTTCTAATGTGCTATTCCTGCATCAATGATATTCTGTTTAATTATGGTAATAATTTTTGCTATTTGGTAGGTCAAATGTTGAGTCTTTGTTCTTCTTATTCATAATTTCCCTATGTACTTTTGCACATTCCCCTTTCTGTAGGAATACAAGAATCAGTTTATCATATTTCAGAAAGTATGATTAGAAATAAATCCAAAGAATAGTTAGATTCCGGAAAACATTGACCTAGATCTTTCTATTTATTCAACATTCCTTTCAACTGTGTGGGTTTCAATAATATATCATATAAAACTCCAAATATTTTGCTGGTTTTTTCCCCTGGGAATTATATTACTCTATTGTGAAATAGATTATTTTTGGTAGGTTGGGTGCTGAAATAGTATTCATTTTTCTGTGCTTATTTCACCACCTTATTGAATACATTCAAATTGTGTTTCTGATAGAGCAGGAAATGCTGCAAAAATGCTGGCCGGTGTGGGGTGTCAATTTATTATTATTTTTTTACCAAGTTCTAAATCCAAATCATTGCGGAGAGGAGGAGATTTAAAAAAAAATCATCTTCAATAAGAATAAGGTTAAATTGTAAAGCACAGCTTGAACCTGAGGCCACTGGTGAGATCTCTGATCTTTCCCCTGAACTGATATTATAGGCACAGAAGATTTAGAACTGTATGCATTTCCTGAAGAGAAATGGTGTATATTGCAAGGACTCCTGCCTTACAGGACCCTGGGATAGGAATTGGAAACAAAGCTTGCTTTGTTCGAGAGGAGGCACACAAGAGGACAAGAGCCAAGAAAGGAGGAAACACAAGTGAGAAGGGAAATTAAATAAATTCATTCTGCTTAATGGAGAATTGCGTCACTATGAATTTCAGATTCTCATCCATGTTGATCCTCTGGGAGGAGCAAATGCTGTACATGAAAGTCTCCTTACTGGTGAGGGAGAGATGAGCTGATGGGCAGGTAGGATTATTCCTTACCTGTAGAAAATCGTATCACCTGCCAATAATTACAGTTTAAACCCTATACCTACTCATCATTTTTTCCTGTGATATTCCATTAGCTAGGAACATGAGGACAATAGTAATTAGTCTTGTTTATGAATTTAGTAATATGATTATGTTTGCTGTGGTTCTCTGGTTGATAACCTTCATTAGGCTTTTGTTTTTTAGCTTCTGTGCCAAATTTGTTGGGAGTTTTTAACTAACAATGGTTAAATATTGTTTAAAAAAGCTTTCATCATCAGTGATCTTATTTCACCTTTAATCTAATAAATTACATGACTATATTACCTAAAATATCCTAAGATACATCCATCTAGATCATGTGTAATACACTGCCAACTTTGATTTAATGTTGCTTCATTTAAATTTTTTTACTTCTAATTTTATGTTAGATTATCCTAGAGAGAGCTTTTTAGGGTTTAAGCTTATAAATTTCTTATTTTGAAAGCATGCTTATATTAGTTTTGCAAACTGAGTTATGCAACTTTCCATGTTATTATACATGCTTCAATTTGTTAAGCAACTTAATTAACTTAGGATTTTTTAGCCCTTGGTGTTTTCATGGAATTGAGTTTGGTGATATCAGGAGATGGAACACAAATTTGAATTTATTTTTTCTCTACTTTTTTTGGGAGAGATAGAGTGAGGAAGAATTATCTACGGGAACTGTTTCAGAGACTTTGGGCCTTTGTGTAATAATGTAGACGTGTCTTGGAATAACCAGATTCACACTGTGCTAAATTTTCCTTGCCTGATAACAAAGCTTCCTTTCCCTTGTCTTATAATGCTTTTCCACCAGTATTTGAAGAAAGACACTGTTAGTGCCTTGTCACGGGAGTTTACCTTTCAAGAGGAAGTTAATTTTTCTCATGTCCCTTCTGCATCACTCCTCATTATCTCCAGACCTATAATTAGAATCCAATTCCAGTATGTGTAGGAGACCAATTAACGAAGTCAAACATGTAGGCAGACGGCTCACACACCAAAAGGATTTCAGGATTTTGTTAATTTGAGGGGAGAAGAGGAGGAAGAAATGGAAATATACGTGGCAATACATCCTAAGGGAATTTTATCAAGTAGGGAGGAAGGGAATTTTACTTTAGGTTTAATTTATTGATATGAATGCACTTACCAGAAATTTTGACTTCATGTGCAATTCTATTGCTTTTTTCATTTGGTTAATTGAAAGTTAGACTCAAATTTTCTACACTGAATGAAAGTGATATGTCAATATTTCCTTGATATAATCTACAAAATTCTGTAGAGGATTTACCTTGCACAATCCACCCACTCACTCCATAATCATATCTTCTAGGTAGGCCCAGTAAACACTCTTCACCAAGGCCTTTGGATATATATCGGTGAAGGAAATGGCTATATCTTATAAAAATCATGTAGAAAATCTTTCTAGATTAGAGTTGTTAATGAGAGATTCCATAGTTGAAATAGGATCCAAATTTGAATAGGGATGAGAAGAACTCAAGGTAGATGTAGTTAAAATAACAATACAGTTCATTTGAGCCACCCAACGGAGAGCTGCAACATTTTGCCTAATAAACTGCACCAGAGCCCTTTGAATGAAGTGGTGACTGAGCACTTTTGAGGAAGGATGCTGCATTAACTTCACAGCTGTGCACTTACAATCTTCCCCCTGATTTTCTCCATCTGCATTTATCAGGTTAACTACTGATTGGGCAAAGGAAAATTGCCAATTATTTGAAAGACATTAATTCTAACCTAGTGTTAATATCTGGGAAGTCATTTCATTCTTTACAGTGAAAACCTATAGAACAGAGCTGTCCGATAGACTATAATGCAAGTCACATAGGCAATTTTAAATTTTCTATTAGTCACTTTTTAACATAGTATTTTTTAAAAAAGTAAAAAGAAACAAGTAATTCATATTCCACTCAAGAAGTAGGTGACAAATCTTAGTAGAAGAATCATAGCTCTGGTCTCTTGAGTTTTAGAGGATAGCCATGTACTAATTTTCTATGTGAGAAATAACTCTGGGCCATGATGAAGACTAGTACCTGACTAGGAAAAATTTCTTAGTTTAGTTTACACAATACGCTGATAATATTCAGTAATGGGATGTTACAACATTACCATCTCACTAAATGAAGCACTTAAAGACTGTAGAAAATGGAAAACCTCTTAGGAGGAGGATCTTAGAGCAGAGAATTTTATTATTCACCTTGACCTAAAAGAGAGATGGTGTGAGATGAGTACATTTTAATCTATGGTCTATTTAATAGGATAGGTTACTTATTTGGAGAATTGGTTAAGTGGAATCTATGGTCTATTTAATAGGATAGGTTACTTATTTGGAGAATTGGTTAAGTGGAGCTTTGGGAAATATTCACACAAAAGGATCTTTGAGATAAGCTCAGAAGACAAGTGTTCCTTTTGATTGCTCGTTTATGCAGGATAAGCTTTTAGTACTGGGTGGACAAGATAATATGCTCTATGGATCATTGAGTTTATATATGATAAAGGAACTTTATAACAAAGGAAAAAGGGCAATGGGCTGATGGACTGCTCTTATGTATCCCATCCTCCAGAAATAGCAGGCCTTACAGAACAATGAGATGTCCTCCTAAAGAATCAGTTACAGTGGCAGATCTTGTAGGTTTGGCATGCAGTTGCAGTTCTACAGTAGGTGCTATGATTTTCAAGTCACCCATAAATATCCACTGCTATTTCTTACAAATCTAAGACACCTAAGACTGTGAAATGAAGACATAAAATTGAGTGTAATACTTTATTATTTCTAAAAGATTTTTGCTTTTGTTACCACACCACTAAGATTGCTGGCTAAAAAATTCGATTATCCAAGGAATGAATGCTTCTATTAGATGACTCAGTATTTGTTCTTTTGGATTGAAGGTTGAAACTGCTTCCTAATATTCCATATAACACAGACAAAGAGGGAAGTCAGGGTTTTGGCTGGTGTTGGGGACTGAATCTTGTCCCCCACAAAAGGCATGTAACAGGTCCCAACCCCTGGTCCTATGGGTGTGAACCCATTTGTAAATAGGACCTTTGAAGATGATATTAGTTACGGTAGGCCCAAACTGAATGAGGGTGGGTCTTAATCCAATGACTTAAGTCTTTATAAGCAAAGGTAAATAGACATGAATGAGGGAAGCCACTGGGAGAAGGAAGAAGCTGGAAGTTAACAGACTCCAGAAGAGAAAGGAGCAAATGCCACTGCTATGGTGCATTGCCATCTGACAGAAGAGCCAAGGGATCCTAAAGATTGCCGGCCAGCCAGAAAATACTGACCCTAGGAGGAAGCAAGCCTTCTAGCCTCTGAAACTATGAGCAAATAAATGTCCATTGTTAAGCTAACCCCTTGAATGATATTTGTTTTAGCAGCTGAGAAACTAAAAGGGCTGGGTTATTGATTCTGACTATAATACAGAAAGAGAGGGGTTAGGCAGGAATATGAATAGAACCAAGGGGATTCCTCATGTCAGAGATAACATATAAGACAAATACAACCATGTAGGTAAGACCAATATGATCTCAGGTTTTTCAGAATTAAATGTCTTTACCACCACATCTGAAAACTTCCAACTGCTATGATACTGGGATGGGAGGAAATTATAAATTATAAATAGCAGTTATAGACTGGTGATCAGTTGCAAGGAAAAGTGATATATACTGTCAATCACTATTTTCTTCTCATTGACATGCATCTATTTATTTTTAAAAGATAATTTTCCTTTTCTTTCTTCTGTTTTTTTTTTCTTATTATTGTATATAGTTTTGTTTGCAGAGGTTAGTCTTACCTTTTTGTCTATAGATAACTGATTGAGACAGGACTGCCGAAAACTTAAAGAAAGATATCATTCAGATTCTCACTTACAGCTGAATTAATTAAGAGAGAAGAATTTGGATTGTCTTTTTGGGTGAGTAGGAGGAGTATGGTTTGGGCTATATAACTATATACAGTTGCATTAAACTGTATATAATGTAGAGCTGCATTAAGGTGAGTAAATTAAGTAGGAGCTTTTACATTTTTTATTAGTGAAGAGTATATATGGATATTAGAACAGTGCCTAGAATATAGTAGGTATTCAAAAAATATTTGTTGAATGGATAAAAGACTGGTTGGCCAGTGAGCTGAACTGAAAGGTAATTTGAATTTTAATAAGTATTTGACTCATTAGAATCCAAACTCCCTATCCCTTTGGGGGTAATAACCCATTGCTTAGGGAGAGGGGATGCATGCCACTAAATGCTTCCATTTTTCTGTTTCATCAATAAAATATGCTCATTTGAAATGATTAATAAAAATAAAGCCCTAGCACAACTAACTTATATTTTACAAATTATGAATTATCAGGAATGATAAAGGGGATTTCACTACAAAGCTTCTGGCCTTTGAAAAGTAAATAAGGGAATGTCAAACAACTTTAAGCTAATAAATTCAATAATTAATTGAAGTGGACAAGTTCCTTGAAATACAATTCTGAACAAAACTGGTACAAAAGAAATTAAAATTCTGATAGAAAAATTGAATTTTACTTAATATCTTTCCATGAATAGAACTCCAGGCCCATGTGATGACAATGGTGAATTCTATCAAATATTTAATGATGAAATTATTCGAGTATTACACACACTCTTTCAAAGTGCAACCCAAATCTCTTTGCCAAGAGTGGTGTAAGTTACTCAGGTTATTTTCTCTAATACACAATAAGCCATTTAATATATTTTTTAAATTAATTTGGCTTCACTTTGACAGCCCTATCTTAGTTCCTTCCTTTTAATGTAACCACGCATAATTTACTTTTTAAAAAAAACAAAAACATTTCCTTTATTCTCCCATCCACTTTGACAATTTTCTCAAGAAAACCCATTCACTCTAACGCCTTAAGGATAATCCCTTCCAAATTTCTATGTTATGTGTTAAGTTTTGATGAGACATTTAAGCTTATATCCCAAACTACTTTCAAGACACTTCATTAAGGATGTCTTTTTTAAACTTCAAACTGAAGTTTAAATTCAGTAAACATTTATCAAGTGTTTACTATTGTAGGCTTCTTGTAAGTGGATGAGAAAAGAGTACATATAGTTGGAAGACACACTACGGTAGTAGTAAATAAAGTGAGATAAATGTGATTGGAAAATATAGCAGTATATCCCAAAAGGAATTTCTCACCTCTTTTTCATGTTGGTGACACTACAATGCAAACCTATTAAAACCCTAGATTATATTTGTCTCTCTCTACTTTTTGTTATACTTTATATCCAAATGTTACTAAATCTTTTCAATTCTCTGTTTTTAATGGCTTGAATTACTTCCATTTTCTCTATTTTATTAAAAAATAAGAGTGTTTTAGTAGTTTTATTATTAAATTAACACATGGTATAAAAGAGTTTTAGCAGTTGGAGGTATAGAAAGTAGAATTTGTTTCTGTTAACACTTAATCCCCAGAGAGTCAGTGATAACTATTTTATTTTTCTAGTTATTTTTAATGTTTAAAGTAAATATATTTATTTTTATATAAATGGAAATCTGCTACACATTGCTAAAAAAAAGAAGAAAAAAAACTCTTCATGCACTTTAGGATCTCACAGCTTTATTGAGCAATTCATGAATTGGGCAGCATCCCATTCAGAAAGTAGAAGAGAACTCCACTGATGAATGGGGAAACTCATACAGGGTGAATGAGGAAGTAAGTGAGGAAATTACGTGACTGGCTGACATTGTTTCCATTTTATGTTAGGGGGTCTTGCAAAGTGGAGAGCAGATACACATTGATTACTGTAGTATGCTTGTCCATTCTGTTAAACTCTCTCTACTAGACCCCAGTTAGTTTTATCACCAGGTGTTGCTTATCAGCCACCTGTAGGGTATGTTCAGTTGTCTCAGAAAACCCCTGCTGGTCAATTATTTATGTCTTCTGGAAAAGCCCTTCTCTGAAAGAGGTCTTCTCTGAGAAACACCTTATGCAGGTGGCCATTTTATTTTACTTAGCAACATAAAATGGTTTTTATTTTGCTTTTCCCATCAAACATTTTTTGTGTAGTGTACATGTGCATATATAAATAGATCTTATCCTGATTAAAAGTTTCAGGGTTACCTTGTATGTGTCTATTCTATTTAAGTAAATTATATTTACCCACAGCTAATTGATAGACATTGACATCAAATATTTCAGAGTTAGAAAAAATAGACATCCCGTTATACACGTCTTTGTATGTAACTGAGTTTCTACAGGATAATTTTCTAAAAGTAAAACAGCAGGTCAAAGGGAATGCATAACTAAATTTTGATATATATTATCCATTGCAATCCAAAAAGTGCAATTTTATCCTTCTACATGAATGTGTGCAATTCCATATTTTCTACCACATGACGCATCACTGTGTTTATGATCTTTAAACTTTTTCAGTCTTATTAAGGAAAAAAGATTAAGTGGATGTTTGGATTTGAATTTAGTTAATCATTAATGAGAATAAGGTTCTTTAAGTTAAAATGGCCAAATATAAGCCCTTCTGTGAGTTGCTTGATTTTGTTTTACATTTTTTAATGTTATTTTTTTTCTCATTGATTTGTAGATCATTTCAGGTATTGATCCTTTTCTGTCATATATGATACAAATGTTTACTTCAATTTTTCATTTGCCTTTAATTGGTACCTGTGTTATTTTGCCATATAGAAGCTTAAATTTTTTATGGAGTTATATCATTATTTTCTCTTATGGTTTTTGAATGTTGTTTTATATTTGAATGAGCTTATTGACCCTAAGATTATAAAATGAAACTCTCCTACAATTTTATATCATATACTTAAATATTTAACATTTGGATCTTTAATTTGGTATTTAGTACTTTATATAATGTAAATTAGTGAACTAACTTTATTTTCCAAAAAGATATATTTATTAAACTCTGTAATTTTGCTAGTGTTTTGAAATATCATCTTTAAATTCTGTTTTTATTTTACTTGCAATTTCTTCAGGACTTTATTATATTCTGTCCCAGTGCTAGGTTCACATTTATTTCTCACATTTTCTCTTAATTGCTCTTAGCCATCCTTCTGGTGCCATTACTCATGAATCCTTGCTGATATTTCTAGTCTTCTTGTCCTCGTGGTCTCTCACAAGCTATCTTAATTATTCCTATTAGATTTTTTTAAAAACATGATTTTCATTAGGTCTCTTCTCAAGAGCTTGTAATACTTTCCTGCTATTTAAATATGAGTTTATGATGTTAGAACCCAAAGACGTTACTCATCTTACCTAATCAGGCCTATATCCCACAGTAATAATTGTCTACTCCAGGCAAGTATATTTCCTCATATTTTCCCAAAGTTGTTTCAATTATTCTTGCCCCTGAACTCTTGCTTATGCTCTTCCTCTCTCAAAAAGTATCTTCTTTTTCACTTTTTAATTTTTTACTGCGTATCTATTTTTCAATGCTGGCTTAAGGCCTTTGTGTTTGAAATCTTCCCCAATGACTCCTGGGTGTGTTGACTTCCCGGCTTGTTTGCTAAAGATTCATTAAGCATGTCTGGCACATTTGATATTAAATAGAGAGGTTAATATACAAGTTCAACCTAATACTCTCAAATCCTCAAGATCCTTACCTTTATTTAGATCATAACTGAAGTTATTTAATAAAATTGTAAAATGAGGCATAATTTGGGGGTATTAAAGAAAAAATTTTCTACTTTATCTTTGAACATTGGCCATTATTTAAATTTTAATATTTTTGTAAAATGAGATTTGCAGCTATTGCATATTGCCTACTGTGCCATTTAGTCTCTTTCACAAACACCCATTTGCTTAATCTCTGATTTGAACTGCAAGAAAATTGTACCATTTCTACAAAACATGTTTTATCTTTACTTTTTTTTGGCAAGAAAATGGCCATCTATCTTTTTGTCTCAGTCTGCAAAATGTATTATTCCATGTATCTGTCTCCTATTGCTGTTGTAACAAATTACCCATAAACTTAGTGGCTTAAACTTCCAAAAATTTATTACCTTACAGCTTTGGAGGTCAGAAGTCTAAAATGGGTCCACAGAGCTGAGTTCCTTTTTCAGGCTCTAGGAGAGAACATGTTTCCTTTCTTTTTGTAGCTTCTAGAGTCTGCCTGCATTCCTTGGCTCATGGCCCTTTCCTCCACCTTCAGCCATGAGCATAAGATCTTCCCCCTTCCCCCCTTTATAAGGACATTTGTGATTACATTGGAGCCACTCACATAATCCTCTCTTCACTTCAAGATCCCAAACTTAGCCACATCTGCAAAGTTTCTTTTACCATGTAACATATTCACAGGTTTTAGGGATTAAGGTATGGACACCTTTGGGGGGACCATTATTCTGTCTACCACATCTAAGAATTATAATCTGTATAACTCAGAAATTAAACATAGCTAAAATGCAGTAAGCATGATCACTTGAACATGATCTCAGGAGTTCTCTTGTTGATCTAGGCAAGAGGTGGCTAGGACCAGCTCCTTATTTCTCCCATGGGAGGGGCTGCAGTAACACAACTCAGCTTCCCACGGTACTAAAGCTTCCTCCCTCAGTAGGGGGCCATAAAGTTTCTGGGTACTGGGTAGCTGGCATTCCTAGACAACTTCTGTAAACAGTTGGGACCCTAAATTCATACCATTTGCACCAAGCAACCTGTGTATTCCCCCACTGAAAAGATTGCTCTTATGCTTGCATTTTAGGAAGAATGTTGGGGGCAGCATGGTACCCAAAGAGTGAACCCTTCTCTGCAATACAGATCTGCAATGAAGACTCAGGGGTGCCTAATATGGCTTTCTTTGAGATGGGAAAAGAGATGTTCACACAGCTTCTTTCGTTTGCTGATCCTTTTCCTTTATAAGTTTACTCAGTAATCCTAAAGCCATGCCTTGTGAGGTGGGGGTATCGATCTTCAACTAGAGTCTCTATGCAATATTTGGGACATAGTTATACTAAAAAAAAAAAAAATTGTTTATCAGAAATTCAAATTTAATTGGGTATTCTTTGTTTTTATTTGCTAAATCTGGCCACCTTAACCACAGCCCTAGGGCATACAGGTAGAAAACCAGAAAGGATGTACCTTGCAGGACAGTAGTACTTACTTCAATGTATTTCTGATATACTCCATTTTTTCCCTTAAATTTTTTGTTAAGTATATTTAAATGTATATTTTAATCTTAAAAACTTGCTTTAAGTATTTCAAAGTAGAAAATAAAGAAAAACATTTTTCTTAATTATTTGGTCTTAATTATATAATCTAGTCTTAGGCTAAAACCATGATTCAAATTTATATTACTGTATCAAGTTATTCGGAGGGGACTAAATTCTTCACTGATAGAAATCATTTGTAGCTGCATAAGGAGCTCCTTATCTCAACTAAATGAAAACAAAGCAAAAAGTATAATTATTTTTAATGTAAAATACATTACTTTAGAGTAAAGCCTTTTGTTCCCCTTTTAGATAAACATTATGTTAGGCAATTGAGACAGTGTTTCCACACAGAACATAACACCCATGTGTGGTGGTTTGGAACTGTATGTACCCTACAAAAATATATTCTTAAACTTAATCCATTCCTGTAAGCGTGGACCCACTGTATAAGGACCTTTTAGGGAAACTATTTAGTTAAGGTGTGACCCTCGTCATTTAGGATGCATCTTAATGCTATTCCTGGAGTCTTTTATAAATGGAATGGGTGGGGAGGGGAAAGCAAGAAGCTGAAATGGAACCCAGAGGAGAAGGAAGAGACCAGGAGCCACTGCCACGTGTCTTACCATGTGACCAGCTAAGGACCAAGTTTTGCCAGCAGCCAGTCCCAGAAAGGCACCCTCTTGGGGTGAAAGCAAGAAAAATGTCCTTGATTTGGACATTTTTCTGGCCTGAAAACTGTAAGCTAATACATTCCCATTGTTTAAGCCAACCCATTGCATGATATTTGTGGGAGCAGCCTAGGAAACTAAAACTCCATGCAACTCCAAAACAGTAAAAAACCTGGAACTTCCTAATTTCTTTGGAAAGAGAATAATCTTTTGAATTCCATAAGCACCTTTTCAGTTTTAATTTATAAGATTTAAATAACTTAAACATGTACATCCAATATAGACATAATGTGATATTACTTGTGCAGATTGGAACTCATGAGGCTAAGAATCTCTACATTAATTTTCTAAAGCAGTTATTCTCTAGCAGGTTTGGGAGAGTTATATTTTGAAACCATCTGAGTTCCAAATTCTATGTGTTCTGCCAGACTCTTTTGCCATGAACTGATATTATCTTCCCCAGTCCAAGCCACCCACATCACTTAAAACATGGCAACTTAGCTTTAAGAAGGCTATTGTATTCATGCATCAGATTTACTTCTATATTTTTCCTAGTTATATTGAGAAATTGGTGATTCTATGAAAATCTGTCATGTGTACTGTTTTTTTTCTGTCCAAAGGTGAATAACACCCTTCAGGTAATAACCTGGCCAACACCAGTCAAGGAATATTCCAACTTTATCCTTGCTCCTCTTTCAGTCTCTGATTTTTCTCCTCCTTTTTCTTCTCCTCCTCTTCATCTGATATTTATTCCTTTTCTGTGAAACTACCCTAGGCTCATCCAATCTGAAGGCAATACTCCATCTACACTTTTATAAGACACTTAGTTTCAAATGCTAACTTAGGACATTTTTCACATTTCTATATTGAATGGTAATTTTCTGCATATATTTTTTTTACATATCAATTTCATTGATACATATTAATAAAGCACAAATCAATCCAAAGTATAAAATCAATAATATTTGGTATAATCACATAGTGGTGCATTCATCACTCCAATCATTTTTAGAGCATTTTCATTATCCCAGTAATAATAATAATAATAAAAAACAAAAGCCAAACAAGCAAACAAACAAACTCATCATATCTCAATCTCTCTATGCTTCCCGTGCCATACATAGCAGCAATTGTTTCCTTCTCTCTAGTTTATTTGTATTTATATTTTGTAAAAAACAGTCATATATATAGTATCACCCATATTCTTATTTTGCATGAGGTTTCACTATGTTATACAGTCCCATGTTGTATTAGTCAGGGTTCTCTCGGGAAACAGAATCAACAGGAGATATCTGTCAATATTATGAGATTTTATGAGTCTCTCACATGACTGTGGGGATGCACAAGTCCAGGTTCCACAGGCAGGCTGCAAGCCAGGGGCTCGGATGAAAGTCCAATGAAAAGTCCTTGATGAGTTTCTGGGAGAAGTTGGCTGTCCAAAGATGAGTTGGGACATTCTCTCTGAATGCTGAAATCAACCCCCCTCCCCTTCAAGGCATCCAACTGACTGGACAAAAGTGTCACCCATTGCTGATGCAATCTCCCTGATCGATGCAGATGCAATCAGTCATCCACACAGCAAACTCACTGGTGATCGAAGTCCATAAATGCTCCTGTACCACAACTAACCCAGGGCTCCCCGGACCCAACACCCAGACACAATTACCTGGCCAAGTTGACACATTAACCTAACCATCACAGACCACCCCTTGTCAACTCGGCAACCATACACATTACCCTAAGCCGCACTTAGTCTCTAATTAAAAACAGTAACAGAGAAGCATACACATATATTTCCAGTTAACAATGTTCAACTCCCCTGCGTACAACCAGAAATGCATTAATTCCCCACAAAATAGGGTGCAAGTCCTTGGGTAATATTCACTCTTAAACTTGACATCCTTAAATATGATGACATGAAATTAGTACAACTTTTCATATGATAGGGGAAAAGATTGGGGAAGAAAACAAGAAATTCGTTTTGTGTACATATATAATCATACTCATAATGAAACAAGGAAGAAGGGTTCATGACTATTACAGACCTCACTTCTGTAACTGGTCACATGGTCGAAGTTAATATTTATCATGACCTTCTTCCACTACCCATTCCATGTTCCCGTTACCTTCAGCAAGCACTTCAGCTGGCTATGGTTCTTTGCCTGGTGGGGTGACCCAAACTTTCATTCCTGAAGATACTGGGCCATTGTTAGTCCTGCTTGAATTGGTTTGTTTCAATTTTCCATTGACTTTAATCACAGGGCATGGCAGTACTAGGAGATGCCCTAGAGGATCTCCTGCATTCCAGGCAAACTCTTCTTTACCCCCATTATGTAGATGTAGTCCTATTTCCCCTTGATAGTCAGGATCAATCACCCCAGCCAGTAGAGTAATTCCCTTCTTTGCCTGTTGATTCACAGGTAAGAGGATCCCTAAGTGGCCAGGTGGTAGTCTTAACTTCCAGTTCAATGGAATCATTGTGGTGTTCCCTGGTGGCAGCACTCCTCCTTTTGGGACTAAAACTTATAGACCAGCAGAGCTTAAGATTGCAGGGACAGGAAGCAAAATTTTTCTTAGTGGGTCACTAGGGGTAATAGTGAGTGGTGCCACTCCCATTTCCACCCCTTGATTCCTGGACCCATGAATACTGGTTATGGGAGAAACAGCACCATAGAGAGGATGCTGATTTAGAGCGTACACAGCCTGCTGGAGAACATTGCCCCAGCCTGCAAGGTATTGCTACCTAGTTGGCACCATAATTGAGTCTTCAAAAGGCCATTCCATCATTCTAGAATCCAGCTGCTTCAGGGTGATGGGGAACATGGTAAGACCAGTGAATTCCATGGGCTTGTGCCCATTCCCGCACATCATTTGCTGTGAAATGGGTTCCTTGATCAGAAGCAATGCTGTGTGGAATGCCATGGCGGTAGATAAGACAATCGGTAAGTCCATGGATGGTAGTTTTGGAAGAAGCACTGCGTGCTGGAAATGCAAACCCATAGCCAGTGTATGAGTCTATTCCAGTTAAAACAAATCGCTGCCCCTCCCCATGGTGGAAGTGGCCCATTGTACTCAATGCCACCAAGTAGCAAGCTGGTCACCTCGAGGAATGGTGCCATATTGGGGGCTGAGTGCAGGTCTCTGTTGCTGGCAGATTGGGCATTCAGCAGTGGCTGTAGCCAAGTCAGCCTTGGTGAGGGGAAGTCCATGTTGCTGAGCCCATGCATAACCCCCATCCCTACCTCCACGGCCACTTCGTTCAAGAGCCCATTGGGCAATGACAGGAGTGGCTGGGGTAAGAGGCTGAGCATTAGCCACAGACCGGGTCATCTTATCTACTTGATTATTAGACTCTTCCTCTGCTGAAGTCACCCTTTGGTGAGCTTTCACATGGGACACAAATATGTTAATGTTTTTGCCCACTCAGAAAGGTCTATCCACATAGCTCTTCCCCAGACCTCCTTGTCACCAATTTTCCAATCATGTTCCTTCCAAGTCCCTGACCATCCAGCCAAACCATTGCAAAAAGCTCATGAATCAGTGTACAAACGCACCTCTGGCCATTTCTTCTTCCAAGCAAAATGAACAACTAGGTGCACTGCTCAAAGTTATTCCCACTGGGACGATTTACCCTCACTACTATCCTTCAAGGATGTCCCAGAAAAGGGCTGCAGTGCGGCAGCTGTCCACTTTTGGGTGGACCTGCATATTGTGCAGAACCATCTGTAAACCAGGCTGGAGTTTTTTCATCCTCAGTCAACTGATTGTAAGTGACTCCCCAAGAGGCCAAAGCTGTGGGCTGGGAAAGAGAAGGTAACATGGCAGGGGTGATGAACATGTGCATTTGGACTACTTCCTCATGTAACTTACTTGTGCCTTCAGGACCTGCTGAGCCCTATCTCGTATATACCACTTCCACTTTATTATGGAGTGCTGCTGTGCACGCCCAACTTTATGGTTTGGTGGGTCAGACAATACCCAGCTCATGATGGGCAACTCAGGTCTCATGGTAGCTTAATGGCCCATGGTTAAGCGTTCAGTCTCTACTAAGGCCCAGTAGCAAACCAAAAGCTGCTTCTCAAAATGGGAGTAGTTATCTGCAGAGGATGGCAAGGCTTTGCTCCAAAATCCTAAGTGTCTGCATTGTGATTCCCCTATAGGGGTCTGCCAAAGGCTCCAGACAGCATCTCTACTTGCCACTAAAACTTCCAGCACCATTGGATCTGCTGGATCATATGGTCCAAGTGGTAGTGTAGCTTGCACAGCAGCCTGGATCTGTCACAGGGCCTCCTCTTGTTCCAGTCCCCAATCAAAACTAGCAGCTTTTCTGGTCACTCCGTAAATGGGCCAGAGTAGCACACCCAAATGAGGAGTGTGTTGACTCCAAAATCTGAAAGGCCAACTAAGCGTTGTGCCTCTTTTTTGTCATAGGAAGGGCCAGGTGCAATAGCTTATCCTCTATTTTAGAAGAGATATCTCTACAGGCCCCACACCACTGTCCACCTAGAAATTTCACTGAGGTGGAAGGACCGTATATTTTTGTTGGATTTCTCTCCCATCCTCTCTCATGCAAACGCCTTACCAATAAATCTAGAGTCTTTGCTACTTCTTGCTCAGTAAGTCCTATCAACATGATATCATCAATATAATGTACCAGTGTGTTGTCTCATGGGAGGGAGAGACGATCAAGGTCCCTGCAGACAATATTATGACATAGGGCTGGAGAGTTGATATACTCCTGAGGCAGGACAGTGAAGGTGTACTGCTGGCCTTGCCAGTTGAAAGCAAACTGTTTCTGGTGGTCCTTACTAATTGCAATTGAGAAAAAAGCATTTTCCAGATCAACAGCTGCATACTAGGTACCAGGGGAAGTGTTGATTTACTCAAGCAATGACACCACATCTGGGACAGCAGCTGCAATTGGAGTCACTGCCTGGTTAAGTTTACAATAATCTACTGTCATCCTCCACGATCCATCTGTTTTCTGCACAGGCCAAATAGGAGAGTTGAATGGGGATGTGGTGGGAATCACCACCCCTGCATCCTTCAAATCCTTGACTGTGGCACTAATCTCTGCAATCCCTCCAGGAATCCAGTATTGCCTTTGATTTACTATTTTGCTAGGCAGGGGCAGTTCTAGAGGCTTCCACTTGGCCTTTCCAACCATAATAGCCCTCACTGCACAAGTCATGTATCCAATGTGGGGATTCTGCCAGTTACTGAGTATGTCTATTCCAATTTTGCATTTTGGAACTGGGGAAATAACCACAGAATGGGTCCAGGGACACACTGGAACCACTGTGAGATGGACCTGAGCTAAAACTCCATCAATCACCTGACCTACATAAGCCCCTACTCTGACTGGTGGACCACAGTGACATTTTTGGTCTCCTGGAATTAATGTGACATCTGAGTCAGTGTCTAATAATCCCCAAAATGTCTCATCATTTCCTTTTCCCCAATGCATAGTTACTCTGGCAAAAGGCCGTAGGTCTCCCTGGGGAAAGGTGGGAGGAAGATTAACAGTATAAATTTTTGGCAGTTTAATAGTATCCTTCTCAAGGGGACATGGCCTTCTCCTCATTCAAGGGGCTTTGTGTCTGTAAACTGTCCCAAGTCTGGGAATTTATTAAGGGGCCGTGAGTCTCTGCACCTGTAATTTGAGTTAGGGTTTTGTTCACTCAACCTAGAACTCTTCTGCTTACACAGATCCAGAAGAAATTTAGTAGACTGCCCATGTATTCCATTTCTAGTTACCCTCGATCTATTAGCCAATACCATAACTCCATCGACTCAGACTATTCTGTGTGCTGTTTTGAATCTGTCTTTCATTGCAGTAGCCACGCCCACCTTGCCTTTGGCAATTAACTGCCAATACTTAACTTTTACCTGCCTGAGATCTGATCATCCCCATAATATTTAAGGATTCCAATTCCATTACAGCCCTCCCTATAGAGAAGGGGCTGCAGAGAAGAGCAACCACAAAGCTCTTCAGAGAAGATGGAGTTAGTCTTACAAATTTATTCCTCACAGTCCTGGTTAAAGTTGTGTCCTCTGGACATTCCTGGGGTGGGTGAGCAGGTCTCAAATGGTAAATCCATTCTAGTATTCCAGTCTCTCTGAGCCTTTGAATCCCTTCATCTACTGTATACCAGGGCAAATTGAGCATCTCAACATCAGACATGCTAGGCCATCGTTTGGTCCATGTTTCAGTCAGCCACCCAAACAAACTGTTAGAGCCCTTTCTAACTCCTCGAGCTACAGCATTGAAACCAGAATTTCTGCTTAGTAGGCCCATATCAATAAATTCAGCTTGATCCAACTTTATATTCCTTCCACCATTATCCCAAACCCTTAGAATCCATTCCCAGACACATTCCCCTGATTTCTGTCTATGTAAGTTGGAAAACTCATGCAGTTTCTTCAGAGTATAGCATACTTTCTCATCGGTCACACTTTATATTTCACCTTTTGGGACTTGTTTGGATTTTAGTCTAGTAATAGGTCTCAAAGGCAAGAGGGGTGTTGGTGGTGGGTAAGGAGAAGGATTAGAGACAGGATTAATCTCTTCAGGCAGGGGTTGGAAGGTAGATTCCTCATGGCAGACTGGAAGTTGGGCAGTGCATGCTGGAGTTTGTCTGGTACCCACCTCAGGGCTGGGAGGAGGTCTGGACTCCCTGGTGAAGGCTGCAGGCTGAATGATACAAGGTTGACAAGGTGTGGTCTCCACAGGGCAGGCCATCACAGGTTTATCTGGTAAAGTCTCAGCAGAATTTAGAGTTCCAATGTCTCCACCAATATTATCATCATCCCTTATGTCTCCATCCCAATCCCCGGGGTTCCACTCCTTTCCAATCAATGCCTTCACTTTAATTGCAGAAACCCTGTGAGGTTGAGATTTTAGTTTCCTCTGTAATTCTGCTACTCATACAATGAGAGTCTTGGTTTGATTCTCAGATATCTCAAGTCTGTGGCTACAGGAGACAAGATTTTCTTTCAAGGCACATGTAGAAAGTTTCATATCATTCATGTGGCATTTAAGTTTCAAATTTGAAGACTTTAGCTCATCTCTTTCTTTTGTAATTGTATCCAGAGTATCTAGGTTGAGCCAGCCAACATCATTATACCTTTTAATTCCACAAAATTCTGTTAAGATGTTGAAAACACTCTCCTTGCTTCTTATGAGCATGGAAGTAGGGGAATCCAGTGATGCTATTTTGCATATCTTTATTGCCAGCTCATGCCATGGACTGTTAGCAACCTCTTCATTATAGGAAAGGGAGTTGTTAGTACCCCTGAGTCCAATTAGAGTAGAGAGCCAATTACAAAACTCCCAGAACCACCTCAGACATCCCATGTTTAAGACTCTGTTTCTCAAGAACCACTCCCGGTACTAAGCTGTATTAGTCGGGGTTCTCTCGGGAAACAGAATCAACAGGAGATATCTGTCAATAATATGAGAGTTTGTAAGAGTCTCTCATGTGACCGTGGGGATGCACAAGTCCAGGTTTCACAGGCAGGCTGCAAGCCAGGGGCTCCGATGAAAGTCCGATGAAAGGTCCTTGATGAATTTCTGAGGGAAGATGGTTGTCCAAAAACAAGCTGGGAAATTCTCTCCGAATGCTGAAATCATCCCCTCTTCAAGGCATCCAACCGACTGGACAAAAGTGACACCCATTGCTGATGCAATCTCCCCGATCGATGCAGATGCAATCAGCCATCCACACAGCAAACCCACTGGTGTTCGAAGTCCTTAAATGCTCCTGTACCACAACTAGCCCAGTGCTTGCCGGACCCAACACCTGGACACAATTACCGGCCCGAGTTGACACATTAGCCTAGCCATAACACATGTTATATTTTTTAATCTTTCTTTCTAGTAATATAAATTTCCTTGAGGTTTCAACCACCATCAAACCCATATAATAGGTCTGGTAGTCACAAACAGCGAGATGTGCTCTCACCATTTTCATTCATTTCCAGAGATTTACAACCTTTTAACCAATTCTGCACAGATTAACCATCAGCTTTCATTCTCTATGCTCATTCTCTTTTTTTGGTGACCTATATTCTAATTATTAATTCCATGAGTTTATATAATATATTTAGTTCATAAGAGCCCAGTCATGCAGTATGTGGCTTTTTGTGTCTGGCTTGCTTCACTCAATATAATGTCCTCCAAGTTCATCCATGTTGTCATATGCTCCATGACTTCATTTCTTCCATTGTGTGTATACACCACAATTTGTTTACCCATTCATCAGTTGATGGACACTCGGGTTGTTTCCAACTTTTGGCTATTGTGAACAACACTGCTATGAACATTGGTGTGCAGATGTCTATTTGTGTCACTGCTCTCAGTTTTTCTGGGTATATACCTAGCAATGGTATTGCTGGGTTACATGGCAAGTCTACATTCAACTTCCTTAGGAACTGCCTAACAGTCCTCCACAGTGGTTGTACAATTCTACATTCCCATCAACAGTGAATAAGTGTTCCTATCTCTCCACATTCTCTCCAACATTTACAGTTTTCTAACTTTTTAAGTTGCCAGTCTAATAGGTGTGAAATGATATCTCATTGTAGTTTTGATTTGCATTTCCCTAATTGCTAGTGATGTTGAACATTTTTTCATGTGTTTCTTCTCCATTTGTATTTCTATTTGGATAATTGTTGTTTCAAGTCTTTTGACCATTTTTTAATTGGATAGTTTTTCTTACTATTGTTGAGTTGTATGATCTCTTTATATATCATGGCTATTAAACCCTTATCAGATATGTGATTGCCAAATATTTTCTCCCAATGAGTCGGCTGCCTTCTCACCCTTTTGACAAAGTCCTTTGAGGTGCACAAGTGTTGAAATTTGAGGAGGTCCCATTTATCTATTTTTCCTTTTGTTGCTCATGCTTTGGGTGTATGATTTAAGAAACTACCACTTACCACAAGATCTTGAAGTTGTTTTCCTACATTTTCTTCTAGGAGTTTTATGGTTGTTGCTTTTATATTTAGCTCCTTGATACATTTTGAGTTAATTTTTGTATGAGGTGTGATATAGAGGTCCTCTTTTTTTCTTTTGGATATGGCTATCCAGTTCTCCCAGCACCATTTGTTGAATAGACTGTTCTGACTCAGCTGGGTGGGCTTAACAGCCTTGTCAAAAATCATTTGACTGTAGAGGTGAAAGTCTTTTTTTGAGTTCTCAATTTGGTTCCATTGGTCAATCTGTCTGCCTTTATGTCAGTACCATGCTGTTTTTACCACTGTAGCTAAATAATATGCTTTAAAGTCAGGAAGTGAATCCTCCAACTTTGTTCTTTTTAAAGACATTTTTGGCTATTCAGGGTCCCTTACCTTTCCAAATAAATTTTATTATTGGCCTTTCAAGATTCTGTAAAATCTGTTAGGATTTTTTTGGGGGGATTGCATTTTATCTGTAAATCAATTTGGGTAGAATTGACGTCTTAATGATATTTAGTCTCCCAATCCATGAACATGGAATGTCCTTCCATTTATTTAAGTCTTCTTCGGTTTCTTTTAGCAATGTTTTGTAGTTTTCTGAATACAGGTCCTTTATGTCCCTGGTTAAGTTTATTCCTAAATATTTGATTGTTTTAGTCACTATTATAAATGGAAGTTTTTAAAATTTCCTCCTCAGATTGCATATCAGTAGTGAATGGAGATGCTTTTGATTTTTGCATTTTAATCTTGTACCCTTCCACTTTGCTGAGCTCATCTGTTAATTACAGATTTGTTGTGGATTTTTCAGGATTTTCTAGATAAAGGATTACATCATCAGTGAATAATGAAAGTTTTTACTTCTTCCTTTTCTATTTGGGTGCCCTTTATCTCTTTATCTAGCCTAATTGCTCTAGCTAGAACTTCTAGCACAATATTGAATAATAATGGTGACAGTTGGCATCCTTGTCTTGTTCCTGATCTCAGCAGGAGAGCTTTCAGTCTTTCACCATTGGGTACAATACTAGCTGTATGTTTTTCATATATACACTTTACCATATTGAGAAAGCTTCCTTCTACTCCTATCTTTTGGAGGTTTTGTTTTTTTTTTAAATCAAGAAAGAGTGCCGTATTTTATCAAATGCCTTTTCTGCATCAATTGAGAGGATTATGTGATTTTTATTCAATTTATCAATGTGGTGTATTACACTAATTGATTTTTCTTGTGTTGAACCATCCTTGCATACCTGGGATAAAACCCACTTGATCACGGTGTATAATTCTTTTAATGTGCATTTGGATTCTGTTTGCAAGTATTTTGTTGAGGATTTTTGCATCTATATTCATTAGAGATATTGGTCTGTAATTTTCTTTCTTTTTTTTGTAGTATCTTTATCTGGTTTTGGTATTAGGGTGATGTTAGTGTCATAGAATGAGTTTGGTAGCATTCTTTCCTGTTCATTGTTTTAGAAGAGCTTATGCAAGATTGGTATTAGATTGTCTGAATGATTGGTAGAATTCATTTGTGAAGCCATCTGTCCTGGGATTTTCATCTTTGGGAAGTTTTTGATAATCATTTCAAACTCTTCACTTGTGATTGCTTTGTTGAGGTCTTCTATTTCTTCTAGGGTCAGTGTTGGTGGTTTTTGAGTTTCTTGGAATTTGCCCATCTCATCTACATTGTATAGTTTTTTGGCATACAGTTGTTCATAGTATCCTCTTATGCTCTCTTATTTCTGCAGGGTCAGTGGCAATGTCCCCCCTCATTTCTGATTTTATTTATTTGCATCATCTCTTTTTTCTTTGTCAGTCTAGCTAAGGGTTTGTTGATTTTATTGCTCTTTTCCAAGAACTAACTTTTGGTATTGTTGATTCTCTCTAAGTTTTTTTTTATTCTTGAGTTCACTTATTTTTGCTCTGATCCTTACTATTTATTTCCTTCCACTTCATTTGGGATTAGTTTGCTGCTCTTTTTCTAGTTCCTCCTGGTGCGCAGTTAGGTCTTCAATTTTAGCTCTTCTTTTTTAATATAAGTATTTCCCTCTCAGCACTGCATTTACAGTGTCCCATAGGTTTTGAAATGTTATGTTCTCATTTTCATTATTCAAGAATTTGCTGAATTCTCTTACATTTTCATCTTCAACCCACTGATTATTTAAGAGTATGTTGTTTAACCTCCATATATTTATGAATTTTCCATTTTCCCATGCATTATTGATTTCCAGTTTCATTCCTTCATGATCAGAGAAGGTGTTTTGTATAATTTCAATCATTTTAAATTTATTGAGACTTATTTTGTGACCCAACAGATTGCCCAGCTTAAGTTATCAAAATCATGCCAGTGACTCACTAATGGGGCACAGATTTTCTCTCAGGAGTTAAAGTACAGAGAGAACAAAAGCAGGTTTTGTCCATGCAATTTCAAGACTGGTCCGCAAATGACACTTGTCAGTGTACCTTTCCATGGAGGTGTTTCTTTCAATCTTCTTTTTCCTGTGTTTTGGTCTGTCCTGAGCTGAGATTCAAAGGTAGGCTCTGCTGAAGAAATGCACCCCCCACCCCCAACTTCCCTTCCGTTTTCCCTTGTAACAGGTGACAGGGAGGAAGATGTCTGTTCCCCTCTCAGTCACTTGCAGTCATCTAGGGGTTTTACCCCAGGTTAATATATTGGAGTGAAGAAGGGAAGCCCTTCTTGGCCACCATGGGCATTTGGTAACTCACATTTGTTGTTTTGGGTTCTTTGTCTCTCTGTCCCTCATCCTCTTGACAGTTGTGGAAGCACTGTCCTAGTCTGCTAACCACCAAGTAGGCCCCTTGGAAAGCTTTTGGCTCTTTCTCCATTGTTTTTATGAGACAGTTGAGCCCTGCCTGCCTAATCTGATGCCAGCTTCCCACAATTCCCCCATATTTTAATTTTTCTAATGTTTGATTTTTGAATTCTTAAATATTTTTAAAATTCTTTCAAACACCAATTTTCTATTACTTGCTCAGAATTCTCTGTAACAACCCCAATAGCTATAATTGAATTTTCACTAAAGAGTAGAAGGATAATTCTCAAGCCTTTTCTTTGGAATATACCCCTAACCTGCTTCCTAGGACAGCTTAAACCATCTATTTCCCACTCAATTCAGCATTTGTTGTTTATGCCAGGGTAGCATCCTTTCCCTCTTCTTTCCTATTTGCTTTAGTTCAGGCCTTCATGTTACAGAGCCATGTATATAATCCAATCATGATCAAATCCTTGGCCAGGATAACTGTTTTAGGATTGTACACATAACCCACTTGGTGTCTTTTCTGGGACTCTTCTGACAGAGTTACTAAAAAAAGATGATCAGATAACCCAAAGGTGTAAAATTGGTAATATGCATGCCTTGCCTTACCACAGGCCTCCTTTTGCACCATATGGAGAGAGCCTCACTGAGAGATGGAGAGGCAGAATCAGATTATAGCCTCTGAGCCCTTAGATCAAGCACAGGATGAAACAATAAATTTTCTTTGTTGATAAAGCAATTTTGGGTGGGTTTTAATCTGTTATATTTAATAAAATTCTGCCATGATGTCTTCTCTCGTGTGTCTTTAACCACATTTTCTCTTGTGATTCATTTTCAAAATACATATTTATTCTCAAGTACTTCCCAATATAAAAACAGGCATTAGAAGTCCAATCTGGGGAAGTAAATGTGGCTCAAGCAGCTGGGCACCCGTCTACTACATGGGAAGTCCCAGGTTTGGTTCCTGGTGCCTCCTAAAGAAGATGATAAAGACAGGGAACTGTTGCTATGGGCTGGCGCAGCAAACTGATGCAACAAGATGATGCAGTGAGATGATGCAACCAAGAGACAGAGCAAGGAAACACAATGAGAGACACAACAAGCAGGGAGCAGATGTGGTCCCAGTGATTGGGTGCCTTCCTCCCACATGAGAGGTCCTGGGCTCAATTCCTGGTATCTCCTTAAAAAAAATAAGAAAATGAGCAGACAGCACACAACAAACAGACACACAGAGCAGACAGCAAGTGCAAACAACAAAGGGCGATGGGGGAAGAAATAAATAATATATCTTTTTTAAAGAGGTCTGATCTGGAATCCTGGTCCCCTTTTTCTTTCTCTCCATTAAAGCCTCTTGAAAACTCATTCTGAGCTCACTATATATCCTCCACTCTTCATTTACAATAGTGCTGATTTGGCTTCCATATCTTCCACTTTTTTAAAAGTGCTATTGCTAAAACGACTGTTTTTGTGTGGCCAAATCCATGGATTATTTTTCTGGCTTTACATTATTTACTGTTTCTACTACATTTGGCATTAGATAGCTAGCTTTTCCCTTATCTTCTCTAATACTGTTTTCTTTTGGTTTTGTTCCAAACCTTTTACTGCTTTTTCTTACTTTCATGGACTCCTGTGCTTAACATTTTCACATTTTCAAAGATCTATCCTCATACGTTTAATATTTTCACTATTTATGTATCTTGTTGGCCTCATTTAAACCCATAGCTTCATCAAATGCTTACTTGCCAATGTTAACAAATTGAGACTTCTAATTTCTTGGTAATAGTGAGTTAGGTCATTAAAACCAACCATCTCACTGAAAACCACTACAAATACCAAATGAAATATAAAATCCCCCTTCCTTAAAGCATCAAGATTATAAACATACCCAGATCAAATTTGAAACAAAAAGAAAACAAAATAGGAATTCAGAGAAGTAAGGAGAGCACAAAAACTGCTATCTATTGAGGGTACTAAACTTTTGTTGAATGGCCTCTTCCAGCATGGACCATAAACCAAGGCTGGGGTACATGTGAGGTGGGGATTCTAATAAAGACACTACCCACCCTAAACTGGGAATTCATAGCAGAATTAAACAGGCCTTTGTGTGGATTTGCAGCTGCAGTTTGCATTGCCTGGGTGGTCCTTGGAATCTCAAGCCAAAATTTAAAATCACAGCATGCACCCACCCTCCTGCCACATGCTTTACAGAAATACATAGAAATCCTCTCTAGAAGATGCTTCCTTTATCCTAGGTAGTCCTGAAATTATTCATAGAAATCATTTTTCAAATAAAATGAGCTTGATGAAGTCTAAGATCACCAAGAGCACAAGCAATTAGGTCTTTATGAGTGAGCTCCTACAGAAACAAGACAACAGAACAGACCCATAAAGTCTGGATTATAAAATTATGCTTGATGGGTTCAAAGAACTAAAAGACAAGTTTGAAGATATCTGCAGGAACCTTTAAACTATAAAAATGATAAAGCATATTTTGGAAAAAATAACATCTATGAGTTAAAAATAACCAATATTAAAGGCTGAATAGGTAGGTTTAACAGCAGATTAAAAAGATGAAGAGTGAAATAAAACGCTGATCAGAAGAAATTAGCCAGAATATAAACTGAATCCTTATAAATCTGTACCTTTAAAACAAACCATTATGTCAAACTACTTTCTAAGTACATTCACTTGGATGTCCCAAAAGTATCTCAAAGTAACATATCCAAAACTAAACTCATAACTTTTAAACTTTGTAACTTTTATTCTCCAGATCCGCTTCTCCTAATTTGTACCCTCTCTTCAATGTTCTTAACCAATTGTCTAGGTGTCATCCTACTTATTTCCATCACACTCAGATCCAACATTCACTAGATCCTGAAGAGTCTAATACACTGTGATCTCCTGGCTTGCAATCTGCTATTTGGCACTACTTGCTCAATATTGGTGGGCTTCCTGATTTCTTACCTGCATCTAATGTCAGTCTGGCTATTCTTCAAGTTATATTGTGCTGATAGAGTTATCTTTCCAAAATGCAATACGAACCATGCCATTTCTTCGCTTCAAATTTTTAGTGGCACTTGTAGTTTTGATGAAAACATTTAAACTCCATTTAGTTGATCTAATCCTGCCTGCTTCTTTTATTTCACCACTATCACTCCACACATGCATCAAAAAGCATTTTTTATGCTTCAAAAATTCAGAATTACTTGTAGTACCAAGATGTATCTTCTCTTTAACTTCTACATGGCTTTTCATCCTTTGCCCTGAAACAGCCTTCCCCATTCATACTCTATGTCCTACTAATCCCTTGCCTAAGATGCACTATCATTGTGCTACCATAGTACCCAATAATTATTTACCCCATTATATAGCAATCAATGACTTATTTTTGTTCCTCATTAGGTTGTCAGCTCCATAAAAAAGAAATTCTCTCATCTTGTATCTCTAGTTCTCTTCTCAGTGCCTGGAACATAGCAGACATTCAGTAAATATTGAATGAATATATGTGTTCATTTATTATAATCTCCAAATTATGTCACTTAAAAATTTCCTTGGCAGGTAGGCATTTTAATCATAGTTATAACTGGTTTACAATGAAATCTTTGTTCTATACCCTTCAGAGTCCACAGAGTATAAAAAGTACTACCAGTGATGTATGGTGTAAAGCCAAATGTGTGGGAGGACAGTTTTAAAAAATTCAGCAAAGTGTAGAAATGATCTTGCATGATCTCATTATCTCTGAAATAGGGATTCATGGACTCAGCAATGCTAAATGCTCTCAGGAAGGTCTCCAGGAGAGACTTTGTCTCTCATCAGCTTTTCATTTCTATTGGATTTGGGGGATAAAGAGAGGAAATGTCTGGCTTAGTATGCAAAATGAGAATTTGCACATCTAAGAAACTGTGTTATTCAAATATGAGTTGGGGTTTTATTTAAATACCTTGAAACCTTTCTGTTGAGCCAGTTTGACTAAACTAGCTCTTTGCTAGAGAGCCTACAAATCAGTGAGAGCCCCTGAGACCATAAAATAGACAACAAGCTCATCTCTCTCCTTACTAGAGTTACATGAAACTCCTTTTAATTCAACGGGATTATAGATATATGGAAGCCCAATAACGATTTTGAATTTTTACAAATATTCAATAAGTAAATAAAAGTTTATTTTACTATTAGTGATGTCAGTTTGAAACTTCTTTGAGTCATTGTTCATTACCACATTCTTGTCCTTTTGAAATAGTATTTTAATTAGGCTTGTTTTGTTGAAAAGTCCCTAACTTACATTTTAAAAATAAAGGAATTAATTGTAGTATTACTAAGACTGGAACTAGAAATCTTTGGAGACTAGCCAATTTCCCCATTTTTCTGTCTATCCTACTTTCCCCTTGCTGATTAATTTATTACACCTAATTTTTCCTTATAAATTCAGCTTGCATGTAATTTTGGCTTTCTGTGTCTTCATTTAATTTTTATTCAGAAAAGTTTCAAACACATATAAAAGTAGAGAGAATTATATGATAAAGTCCCATTTACCATCATCTAGCTTCAACAATTATCACCTTTGCTAATATTCTTTCATGTTTCCCTCCTCTATTTTAAATGATTTTTTCTGTGCTACTAAAAAGCAAATCCCATTATCTGTATAAATCAGACCTTTTTTCTTAACTGCCATGTCATTATGAAACCTGCCAGAATTTATAACAGTTTTAAAGCATCCAGATTATATCAATGATGTCTTTGGTTTGCCTCATGGAGTTATTTCTTTTGCATCTCTCTTCCCAGGTCCCGTCATACCAATCTTCTAGGGCCACTTGGGCAGGGATTTAGAGGGTTGTGGCTTGTCAACACTTTCTAGCCCTTCTTCTAAAGAGAGGGGCTCAGAGAGCCCTGTGTCTACATAGAATGTATCTGGGGCATGAACCCTGGACTGAGATGGATGCTGAGGTCACACCACAAACAGGCTGCTGAATGAGGCCTCACCCTCACAAGGTCTGGGGAATAGGGCCTCATAGGGGAAGGCTGAGAGGGAAGCTTGCAACCAAGGGCAAAGGAAGGGTCCCAGATTGCATCTCAAAGATCAAGCTGACCTGAGGGACAAGGGCCCATACTGCTGGTCAGGGCCCAGCCCAGGAGGGGGCCCCACGCCTTTGGGAGCTCTCCTTTGCTCTTCCCCCACCTTTGGCTCTGCCTTCATTCCCTGGTTGGACTTTTGGATGACTTTGGGGAAGCCTGGGAAGCTGGCTCATGGCTCCAGATCAAGGCTCAGATACCAACTGTCTTTGAACATATTCTACCAAAATATGTAACTATTTGGAGGAATATGCTCCTTAATGTCATCTAGTAGAATGGGGAGTTATTTTTTTTAAGAGAAAAATAATCCACGTACTTATCCATTTAATAGGTTTCTGGCCAGCTACTACATATTGTTCTTCAATCAAATAATCTCCCTGGGCCAATAATACTTAGCAGGGGGATCAGGAAGGGACAACTTTTATTGTTTTAAAAGTAATGACAGTGGCTCCTCAGCAGCAGGATGCGGTTTTCCCTTACTTTTTCTCTTTGAGTGAGCCATTCATTAATTGGTATCTAACACAGTTGTGCATTCTCATTTTAAAATAAAAAGTAGTAATTATAACACCAATAATGGCATTAAAATGCATAATAGAAGCATTCACAGGTCAGTAAATAAGCTCCAATTAACTGCACAAAAGCAGAGATTTTCAAAGTTTACAAATTTATGTAGTAGAATAAAGATGGTATAAATAGAGCACTTCTAGAAACTTGTGTGCCAATAAAAGGCAGGCAGCAAACAAACATGTCAAAAGAGAGGAAAACTAGTGAAGGAATTTGGAATAGTACAATTTGGAATAGTACAATTTTGTGTTTTGTGTTTGATAACAAAGCCTGACTTAGAATGTCATTTTCATGCCGGGGGTTCCATCTCTCAAAAACAAGAATCATCTTTAATTAGGAAAATTACAGATCTGATCAACTAGGTGTTAAACTCAGACACTAAGTGGAATAAAAGGTTTTCCATAGAAAGAATAACAATAAAGGATTTTCTCAACTAATGCAAGGGCAAACTATCAGGGAAGAATAGAGGCAAGACTTAAGATTTTTGTTGTATCACTCTAATTCCCTGAGCAGTGGCTATCAAACGTTTTGACGTGACAACTCTTTTATACTTTTAAATATTGAGAACCCCAATAGCTTTTGTTTATGTGGGTTACATATACATATTGATGTTTACTAGATTAAAAATTAAAACGAACCTTTTTTGTTTTTTAGAGTTAGGATGGTATTTTATCGGTCTTTTATAAAACACAGAAACACATAATTACATATTGCATTTAACTGTCAGAACAATGAAATCAGCACATGCCATCTAATTTCTGGAAAAGTCCACAGTACACTAATGAGAGAATGAGAGATAATGCCATAGTAATATTATGTCAATAGTTTTGACCTCATGAGCTCCTGAAGGTTCTCAGGGTCCCAGGGTTCCCTGAACCACATTTTGAGAACTCCTCTTTTAGAGTATGAAAAATAGCAAACTAAATTTGAATATATTGAATTTTGAATATTTTGCACAAGAAGGCAAATGAAAATGCATTATAAGTACTACTGGCCTTTTGTGGCAAGAAAATCAACCACTTTTAAACAATGAAACAATTTAGTTTAGAAGGATTCAGAGCTCTTATAGTATTCTTTTATATTCAGCATGTAGCAAAATTGTCAAATAGCAGTTACCCCCAAAACTGTTTGCTGAGTTAATGCATACCTTGTTCAAAATAAATGTGCATAATGCAAGAAGTAGGAGAATGTTGCCCAATGCCACAATAGTATCCACTAATAAAAATATTTAAAACATTATTAAGATGAATAACATCAAAGAATGTGACCTAGAAGTGATACAACTGTGAGAGTATATAACTGAGCTCCAGATGAAAAGGAAGATATTGATGGATGACACTATGTGTTCAAAAATGATAAAACCAGTACAGACATAGAAAACAATAGTAACTTATGAGTTTAAAAGTCAAGATAGTTTGGCTGTCTTATATAATTCAAAGATATTCTGCTTATAATTTTAACCTTCAGATTATTTAGGAAAATTGCTCTTTTTGGATTTACTTTATTCTGACCAAACAAAACAAAAAGTATGTTGGTAAAGTGGAAGTGATGGGAACCTTATCAAAAGACAAATACAGATGCCATGGTGGGATCTAGACATAAACTCACAAAGACAGTATAGGTAACAAGACAAGCATATAGCAAGAAAATAAAGACAGTACTTAAGAGAACCATTCCTTTATCTCATAGGCATGTTTGTTAACTAATTAGAAAATGAATTAAATTTACCAAGACTTTTAACGTGTTCGATATCCCTCCGCATACGATCTAGACTAAAAGAGATATCATATTCATCAGGTATATAGTTAAAGTACTTAATACTAGTAAATGCACAAGTTCCTTTTTGAGCTGCAGGTAATAGATTTAAGCTCCAGGTATGCAATACCATATGTATTGTCTTTCTGTGGGAACAGGCCATAATGCCAATTGTATTTGTTTAAGTTCTACTCACATTATTCTGCATCTCATCCTGTAGCATGCCCACAACCCATACCTTGGGTTGTATACTTATCTTATTTCTGGTTTTCTTGTTTCTTGATAAACTCTTTACTCCTTTTACTACCCTAAAAAATAAAAATAAAAAATAAAAAACAAAAAATAACACCACAGAAGTTTTATATTCAAATAATTATATAAAAATATTCAAATGAAATGTCTTTCAAAATTCCAAGGGATTTTCTGGGGAGGACTTTGAAAGAAAACTTATTAGAATAGCAATGAAAAATTTGAAAATTAAGAGTAATTAAGGAGGATTTTCCCTACCATGTATTAAAAGTTAATAAAATTCAAATGGTACAGGTATAGCCAGAGAGTCAAGCATAATAAATATTATACTAGAGAAAGGAGCTATGATGGAGAAGGATTTTGATAATAAATAATGCTAGAAAATTAGCATTTTGGACACAAAATTTTACATTGCATTTTATATAAAAATAAATGTCATATGTAAATATTCTCACTGTCCTGATTTTGTGAAATCAGGGTAGGCTAAACATTCGCTATATTAGAAACCATGCATGTGTCCCCAAACCTAGTTTTTCCCCCTAGGTCTGGTTTTTAGAATGCTGGTGATAAACCAAGCTTGATTTATTATATGACCATCCTGTATGGGAAATGACTGTAACTCCAGATATCTTTGGTCAACCTTAAGATATATAGCAGGGGGCGGATGTGGCTCAAATGGTTAGGCGTCCATTTCCCATGTGGAGGGACCTGAGCTCGATCTCCGGGACCTCCCGGTAAAATAAAAAAAATATATAGAAGATGCGTGGGTTAGCAGTCTGGCCCCACAAGCGGGTGAGCTTTCAGGCCCCGCTGAACCAAGCAGCAAGATGATGATGTTACAGGAGAGAGACACAGGGGAAAGCCAAGACAAGACGCGCCGAAAAACCAGGAACTGAGGTGGCACAGGTGGCAGAATGCCTCTCTCCTACATTGGAGGTTCCCAAGATTGAATCCAGGTGAAGACAGGAGGAGAAGGATGAGAGGAGAGGGCAGGAAACAGATACCTAGTATTGCCCGATGAATGGACACAAAAACAACAAAAATGGGGGAGGGGGTGGAGGGGGTTAAAATGGATAAAAAGTAAGTATACTAAAAAAAATAAATGTAAAGATGTTAAAAAAATACATTAACAATAAAAAAGAAATGTCATAACTATCAGTAGTGACTAGCTATATGTGAAGATTGAATAATAGTTAATTTCAATAAACTAGCATTTAATATTGAGCAAGATTCTGAAAGAAAAAATGTCTAATCATAGAAGCTCTAAAATGAAAGAAAACAAACACAGAAGCAAAAAATTACCAACAAAGTAAATTACTAAATTAACAAGTAAACATTATCATATGATTTTTTTTGCAATAAATGTAACAAAGAATAAATTTTAAAAAATAATAGGAACCATTTATTAAGTACCTACTCTATTCGAGGAACTTTTCGAAATTATCTTATATGACACTGATAGCACAGTTTCATGACATTTGTATTACCATACTATTTTACAAGTGAAGAAAGCTAGTTTTAGAAACAAATTAAATTGCCTGGAGTTGTACAACTACAAAGTGGAACAAGAAAAAAGAAAACTCTGGCTCCAAATTTTATGCTCTTTCCTATTTTACTTTATGTAAAACTTTTATTAAATATATAAAAAGCTGCAAAGAACGAAGAGAAACAGCAAAAGAACATGGCTTAAATAATTTACAAAATGAGAAATAAAATCAGGAAATATGTATTTTTGAGTGTGCATGTTACATCATTAGTTGCAAAAGAAAAAATTAAACAAGATGTTATTTTATCCTTCTAAACACATTTAAATGGCAGTATATGGTTCTCAAACTGTTACCAATTATTTGTTGGTGTTAGAATTACATTTTAAAAACTGACATGTTATTAAATATCCTCCTTCTGATTGATACTTTGTGCCTGGGATCTACCATAAAGGAAGGAAAAAGGGCCCCACTTTTTTCCTTTAAATTTATTAATTACTGTGTTAATTATAAAATATTCCTTGCTGGATAGACTTGATAATTGTCTCCCTTAAGTTAAAATTAATTGTGATTCAGCAACTTGAAATCATATGGAAACTAGTAAGAATGGGGAACACACACATGAAAAACATAAGCAATAAAATCACAAGGTTTTTTTTTTTGTTGTTTATTCCTAACAGTACAGCAAATAAATAGTTTGCAGATAAATTGTATATATCATGATTTAGGAATTACACTAGTAGTATTCATTTACCATCCTTTGCTGCCTGAAGTTTGTCTTTGTTTAATGAAGGCAAGAGGCATATGAAGAGGTACTTTTTATGTGTGGTCCTTCAGGCTGAATTTGAGGAGAAATCCTTTTTGCCCATTGTATTAGTCAGCCAAGGGGTGCTGATGCAAAATACCAGAAATCTGTTGGCATTTATAAAGGGTATTTATTTGGGGTAGAAGCTTACAGTTACCAGGCCATAAAGCATAAGTTACTTCACCACCAAAGTCTGTTGCTACATGTTGGAACAAGATGGCTGCCGACGTCTGCAAGGGTTCAGCCCCCTTCTTCCTCTTAAGGCTCCATGGTCCCAGCTTCTTCCAATATGAGCTGTAGGCTGGGATAAGTCTCGTCTCTTTCCCGGGCCTCATTCCTCTCCAGGCTCAGCTGCTCTGTTCTCTCACATTACTAGGCATCTCATCCTGTGGGCAGGGACTCAATGTCCTACTGATACGGCACAATCAAAGCCTTAATCATAATTTAATCAAGTAAAAGTGAAACCTCTGAATCCAATACAATCTAATATGCCCAGAGGAACAGACCAGTTCACAAATGTAATCCAATATCTAATTTTGGAATTCATAAATAATATCAAATTGCTACACCCATCACACATCTCCCTCTCTGCCATGACTCTTAAAGCAGGGTGACCTTGCATATATTGATATATTGTGTGCATTTCAAAATTTTCCCTGGAGGCCAGGTTCAAAATTTTACTTCTTTCAATGTATAGCTTCCTATAAAATACCTTAATCTTTTTTGTTTCTCGCATACTTTTGAGAATTTGAAGAGTTCTTAACCCATTATCCACCAAATAATTGTCTTCCCAAGGGTGATGAATGTACCTTGCAAGAACTTTCATGTTGTGGTAAGTATATGGGGATGAAAGCTTTGTGTACTAGCTGTTCATGTCAGAAGAACCCTTGTTCTGGGCAGTGGTGACCTGAGTCTGGCAGACTCAGACATAGGTCATCCCAAACAGGGAATTCCTGCTCAGGTTCCAATTTATTGCTTGTATCAGCCATCACCTAGGATAGGTCATGCTGTGGCAAAAACAAAACAAAACAATAAAATGCCAAACAAAACAAACACACACCTCAAAAACCAAAAAATAACAAACCCTCAGATTTTAATAGTTTAACAAAACAAAAATTAATTTTTTCCTCCCTTAAAAGCTGCTGCAGGGCAGAGGTCCTAAGTGTGGGGACTCTTCAGTACAAGCTACTTCGATCTCATTGTAATACCATAACAAGATGTTATAAAATAATAGCTAATGGAAGGGAAAGGGGGTCATACACTGGCTATTAATAGTTTCTGTATAGAAATGATAAATGTCATTTCTGCTCATGACCAGAGCAAGACACATGGCATGTCTAACTTTAAGATATTTAAATCCCACACTTAGTCTTAATAATCCGACCACTCAAATACCGTTAC